>CAJPEX010000440.1:0-13126 GCA_905338405.1 Notodromas monacha
TACTTGCGCCTCTTCGGTCTTTCTCCTAAAAGATTAACGACCAGCCAAGAAGCGCAGCATAGACTCATATCTTGGATTAAAACGCATCCTCCTTTAAATCTCAGTTAAACCCATAATGCAATCGATCTTTAACGGTAACATGAAAATCACGAAGCAGGAAACTTTACGGTCATGAATTCGGTCGAGAAAAAAAAGACGGAAGTACGTCGAAATTACGGGAGGGTTTCTCTGTTAAAACCTGAAAAGTGGACAGTACAGTAATACGAAAATTCAACGCATATAAGTCACAATTTGACTTTCTTTAGGAATTCAAGCGATGATTAATTCAACTGCGAACCACGAAAGAATTTATTTTTTAGCGAAGTCTTCTACAGTACTTCGTTTAAAAATTGACTACAATGTATATTGGAATCAAATCGCATGCAGAGAATAATGATGATTTTCTTGATGAATAATTTCGAAAAACCTTCAATGTTTTGGGTGCATCAACTGTTCAACAAAGATGCATTGAGAAGTTTTCAAATGAATGAAAAATATCCTTCGGTGGAGCACTTTTAAGTGAAGCCACCAAATACCGAAGAAAATGCAACAAAATTTCATACCTTTACGGATTCTTCCGTAAAGTTCTAAAAATTGATGACATATAAGAAGTCAGAACTTTGCGCTTTTCTTGGGGGTCTTTTGCTTGCTACAAAAAAAAAAGTTTGGATCTCCATTAGCTTTTGGAGTGTGGCGTTTGCGGCTTTTTTTTCGTATCAAACCGAGTTCTCAATCGAGTTGAACAAATCGGTAGACAAGTGCAGAAAATTAAGAAAAATGGAACCCATGAAAGAAATCGGAATTCGGACATTATTCTCTTTAAACCAAACATTTATACGAAATTGAATCAAAGAAACAACTTACCCATACTCGACTGGTCTTCGTTTCGTCAGTGCGGTTGTCGCCGCCGGCCGACGACGGTGACGACGACCCATTGCTGCCGTCGACGTCGACATCGACATCGACAGCGTCCTCGTTCACATTCCCAGGTGCCGTGTCGTGATGCTGGTGCATCTGCTGGGTGATCATTTCGTGGAATGTTGGCGCTTTCCGCTGCAACTGTGCTGCGTATGCCATTCGGAAAGCATTTCCGATAATAGTGTTCAGCTCTTCCGCCTAAAAATCCAAGGTTTTTTTTTGTGTTTTTGTAATTTTGGTTGGGTTTTTACTTTAACTTAAAAAGTCCCTCAAAGCTCTTATTAAAAGCACTTTTAGTTTAGTTGGCTTTGACTAATATTATTACGTACCAAGTCTTATAAAGGCTTTTTTCGAGAATGTGTCTTCCAATAATAAAATAGTTTGTCAATTTTGTCTATGGAAAACGGGATAAAAGGTCGGTTTTCGGTTGCTGAACCTCGTCATTCGCGATTATGAATCGTTTTAAACGCGGCAACAAATAATTTTTCGTCATTGAGGCTCTCCATTCATTCATCAGAACATACGTTGAGAATAAACAAAACCCAAGTTCAATAATAAGCACGATTTCACATTACACGACGACAAGAGAATATGACAAATGGGCGCAAGAACTTGCCAAGTGACGTCATTGCGACAGAACTCGGTGACGGAGACCTTGAAAAGGAATATGTTTCCGCAAACATCCGCTCATATTCGCGCAACGGAAATTCCAGACATTCCTCTCACTTCGCTTAGGCTTGAAAAGCATTCCAGCAACACCGAAGTCAGCGGACTAACAGAAATATGGACCTCATAAGCCCCCGTCAAGTTTCATTTCCCCTCCCACAAAAAAAAAGTAAGTGCTCGCCAAGGGGGTTTTTTTTAGGACCCAACGCATATTCAAATCACATTTCACCAAACCGACAGCTCGACACACGAAACCCAAACTCGTTAACACGCTGTCGGACACCGGCTCCACCCCACCAGACCCAAGATCACGCAGGAAAGACGAAGTAAAAAATAAATATAAATAAATAACTTGAGACGAACAAACACGCCCAGCAGGTCCGAAAACGCCTTTTATAAACATTTTTTTTTTTTACACATGGAAGGAGGGGGGAAAGACCCCCTTGGTGGCACCGAGTGACAGACAACCCCCCGGCGTCGCCACAAAAACCCTCTTGGCATTTTTCCTCATCGCACAAAAAAATATTGCAGTCGGGCATTAAAAAGCCTCCCAGGCACGCGGCCGGGTAAGAAAATCGCCTGAAAACAAACCCAGCGGGAAATCAACAGCGCTGTTTGAGCTTGGATAAACACGCAGCACGCTCTTCCCTCTAGTTCACCGTCTTTGTGCATGAGAAAAAATAAAATTAAAATAGTAGGCATATTCTCTTGGGAGGAAGAATCTCAGCAGGTCTCGGCAACCTCTTTTCGTTTGCTCTAAAAAATACCACGCATGAACCAGGCCAACAAAAACCAACCCCCAACTTTCCAGTGCACGAACACAACAAAAAGAATCTGGAAACTCCGTCAGATTCGCCTCAAAGGCTTTCTCAAGACTAAAAAAAAAAAAAAAGCTTTTTAGATGCATCTGACACAGATCGTTGTAACATCGAAGAAATCACGAGAACTTATTCAACATCCCCGAGCACAAAAATGTATAATCGAGCCTCATTGAGGCTTTCTCCATAGAATACAGTTCTTTCTGGACAAAAAAAAAGAAGTTACTCGACATGCTATTAAAAACATTATCTCGAACCCACGAAAATCTCAGAACTTCATTCGACCTTCATCACTTCAATACGCTGTATTTCTCTCGACTCCTCCAAATATTTCCTGGTGAGAAACAAGATTTTTTTTTTCCCAAAAATATCTACTACAGTATCATCCAGCAAACGATCGATTTCTTCAAGACAGAAAATTTTCCCGTCCCGCATTTTTTTTAGGAAAACGAAAAAAGAGTCTTGCCAAAATTTCTGCAGTTTTCAATCGAGCATATGTCTCTCGATCATCAGATACATAATATTTCGAGAGGAGAAATATGCTGATGTTTCATAGGAAATTGCCGCAGGCATTTCAAAACACCTCCTCCGGTCTTGACTACTCATGGACTTGAATAAATTCGTTACGAACGCATAGACTGCATTTACACGATGAAATTTCCTGAAAAATTCGGCTGCGGTCCATCAAGAAATTAGCATAAGTGGCCTAAGCCCAAAATACAAATCAGAAATTACACTCGTCGCTCATTTGCCACCCGCAACATGTGTCCAAGCACTCACAAGAGTCATAACCTGAATCCCCGTGCTCAAGAATGTCTCGCATTCCTGCTTCAAATTTTGCATGTTTTGTCTGGGCATACTCTTCATCTCCTACAAGTATTTTTTTTCTTTTTTTTTTCCTTTCATGTATCTCGAACAATGAATGCTACAACACAAGAATAGAAGCAGTTCGAACAACGCTCCTGACGAAAACGGTCGGAAATCTCGAGTTACCGAGTTGCGCAGCGTTCAATTGAAGAAACACAGCTGCAGTATCGGGTAAAGAATGCTTGCAAGCTGGTTGTGCCACGCGACCACAAAGAGGTCTCGGTGAACTCGAAGGCAGAAAAAAACAAAACACACGAACAAATAACTAGAGAGACAAGGAAAAAAATAAAAACACCGAGGCAGACCGCATATAGAAAAATCCTGCGAGGAATCCGACCAACACGCAACCAAGGGATTTGCATACGAAACACTTCCTTTTTCCTTCCCCCCATCCTTCTCCAGTTCTCATTTTCCCCCCACTTTTTTTGTTTACTTATTTATTTTCCAATTCCCCACTCTCGGCCACGTTCCCATCGCGAAAATAAGCGTCGTGATTAACAGCGAAAACCTCACGGGTTTCACTCCGAACGGGGTTCGAAAATACGGTATTAAAAAAAAAAAAAAGGAGGGTAACTTTTCTCATTGCCCAGTCGCGACTCTTTTCTTCCCAAGCCCCGAAAATTTAGTCTCGGAAGAATCCTGAGGTCTTCTCGTGTTCAGGCTGAAAATGCACAAATTGCGTTGCTTTGTCCGGACGCACGAGTTTGAATGGGTCCGGGGTTGCAATAAATTTGAGACCACCTCGAGAGTCGAGAACTATTTTACACTTCCCGGGGACACACGAAATTCTCATCCTTAACCCATAACACAGGCTTCTTCTTCGCCGGGATCCTCAACGCCTCTTTTTTTTACTCGAAAGCAAACACAACATATTCAAATGTTCAACTTGGACACGAGAGAAAGTCGCATTTAATCTTCCCGCGCAGGTGCAAAACCGCATTCACGCAAAAAATGCGCCACACCCAGATTTTGACAGTCATTCACGTGAAAAAATTAACGCAGGTCAAGCGGAAATTAAAAGTGATCATAAATAACAAAAACGAACGGAATACTTGAAATAGCCCAAGAAAATATCTGAAAGTAACTGGTGGCGGGGGTTTCCTGGATGTTTTATTTATCATGATAGGAGAATCCTGACGATACATTCCTTCAAGTGAAGCCTCAATTTACGTCACTACGGCCTTTCATAAAATTTAGGCAGAGTTCTTATGCGAGAAGTTCGCGATACAATGTGGTACAGTATTTTCCCCTTCTTTGAGAGACCTGCAAAATACCGTTAAAATAAAGAAGAGTACTGTACCCCGAAAGAAAACGATCCCACGACTGGACGGACGGACGTCGTGCTGGAGAAGATCACGTCGTAAAAATTGTCAGAAAAGCCTCTTCAACCAAACAAACCCCCCCCCCCCCTCACTTCACTTCAAAATGTTCCCAGCTCTAAAAATCTTTCTTCCTTGGGGGGGCAAAACCCAGGATGGCCCAACGTTCATGGTGTCTCCTCGCTAGAAAATTGACGCCAAGTTACGAAAGCACATTTACTAACGAAAGTCGCATGTGCTTTCTTTTACTTCAAATTATTAACAATTGATTTCTGCTTGATTTGTTTCGAGAAAAAAATAATAATCCAGATCATGTGACGCCTTACCTTGAAACTTCTCGTTAAACGTGTTAAAAGATCTGAAACGCTTCTTTTCGTATAAACGAACATCGGAAGAGATTTTATTGAACCTGGCGCTGGTTCAATAGCTTTGAATAATGATAGGGAGATTATTTTTATTGTAATGCAGAAAACAAAACCACTTATTTTTAAAAGAAAAAACCGCGAAATCGTGAAAAAACAATACGTATTTTCCAGGTAATTTTGAGCTATTTTCAACCGCGAGGCAAAACTGCTGATGGATTTTCGAACCGAAGAAATCTTGCTTCACGAGAAAGAATTTTTTATTGCAGTACCAGAGGAACTAAGACTATTCCAACAGCGTGGAAAAACTTCACGTCGAATTGACTTACCAAGGACTCAAAGTATTTATTTTATTCAATCCCAGAATGTTTCCGGGTTCTCATACAAGATTCCGCGCAGTTTCCATAAATAAATATCATCTCTACCAAAGTGCGTGTTGGAACAGTACCAGTCGGAATTCCTTAACGTCAGGCCAAACAAGGAAAGGTTCATCGTCCTTAACACAAAAAAAAACAGGACCACATTTTAAAAAATCAGTGGTTTCGTCGTCGTCGTCGTCGGTGCAGAAATCAAATCAAACGTAACGTCGGAATGTGCAAATTTGCATTGCCGTCGCTTCGGTCCTGTGTGTCGCACATACTTGTAAAGAAGACACCTTTTCCCTCCCGACACCCTACCCAAGGTCTCTTTTTCTGGTTCGTTTGCCGTTCCCAGGACCGAACCCTCTGGTAGAAATACTGTACTGTATAAATACACCTTCCATTCTCGTGTAACATTCGTGGCTCCCAGACATTAAAAAAATCCTCGCAGTGCTTCGTCCCTTCTTGTGTCGCATTAAGCCGAAATGGTTACGCCGTCCTGCGTCGCGGGTTCGTCGACATTCAGTCGTAAAAGAAACCCCGTCTGGATTTCCTGCCGACGGGGCCACGAACCCCACGAAGGGGGGCAAAACGTCGACATTCTTCTTCGCAATTTCACGCAGGGAATACCTTTTCACCCGAGAATAATTATCTCCAATAGTTTTTTTTAGTAGTGGTGCTTATAGCCTGACGCTGATTTGAAACATCGGATTTCCCGCATCTTCAAACCCACGGATAAGCAATTGATCGAAAAAAGGGGAATTTCGAATAGAAAAGGACGAAAAGCAATAGAATGGTTCACGAGTTTTGTCAGTCTAAGTTTCGATTTTTGATTCACAGCAGTGCACAGGTGTAACATTTTACCCCCCGAAATTGTAACCAATCTACTGTATTTCCCGATTCAGAATTAAATACGAAAAGAAAGCAAGAGTTGACAGTGCATCACCCTTGCGTGAAACAAGATCGCGTATTTTGGCAAATTGTAAACTGAAAATCGCTTCAAATAAAACTAAGAAATTAAAAATTACTTCAGGGATGATGCCTGTCAAACATTTTTTAAATTAAACATATTTTCGGGTATTTTTGAATTATATAGGATAGCCTCGGAATGTCAACTCGTAACGAAGTATTTGCCCGCGTCCGATTTGAAACCGAAGGGGATCATTCAAGAGAAGGTTTGCTTCTTTGTTCGTCGACTAGAATAAAATTGAGCTAGATTTGCAGCATTGCTTCATCAACAACTCGGAATAAGTAAAAATATTAATTTACAGTCCGTTGAAAGGAAAATCGAACAGCGTCGACGAGAATTTTGTTGAAGAGGCGATGCAAATATAAAATCGTCTCTGAACTCACAAAACCCCGAGGATAATTTTTCACAAGTTTCTCACAGCACTCGTGAACCAGTCCTTATCGCGCATGAATAAATAAAGTCAATTTTTTAAAAATAATTCCTAGCCTGTGACCCTTTGTGTATCAGCGATGTCAGTTTTCTCACGGAACCGCGTCGACGCGCGGAGGCTTTCGGAAAAACGCTCGACACTTTCTCACGCCGTGAGCCAAGGGTATTTTTTTCCCATTCGAACTCGTCCTGGGGCTTCCAAAGGGAAACTAATTAGTCTATCCCATTATAATTTTCCCCCTCCAGAGGCAGTTATCGTCGCCCCTAGACCGAGTACTAATTCTGACAACCAGGGGGGTGCTGAGAAACTTTGCTCAAGCACTTTCTCAAACATCGCTTAGTATTCCTCGCACAGTGGCGAAGCTCATGCTAATTTGACTCAAGACGAGGAGTATATTTTTTTTTAATATTCTATACGTCGACAAATTGGAGAAAATTGACCGCGAAACCCGGAGTTGATGCGTTTAGTCGTCTGGGGATTCAAAAGGGTCAACACCGCCTCAGGTTATTTTAACCCGGGCTATTTTTTTTTACATTAAAATAAAGCGTAAATGCCGTGGAATCACGAAATTCATTCACAATTTTCAACAGTTGAAAGCATAACGGGTGAATTTCGAGCCAGGCGAAAGTATCAAAATTTTCTCATCACCCGAGATGTTTATCTCTCACAGAAAAAAATGATGCGACCTAACGTCAGAAGTTTCCTCAGAAAATGCGAATATTCCCTGACATCTTTAGATTCTTAAGCTCTCTATGAATCTTGCTTCAACAATTCATTCTCAAATCTTGAATGACAAAACTCCACCTATGATCCCACCAATAAAGCAAGTATATTAATAATAAAAAATTAAGTCAGGTTATGGATAAACAATATTTTTAGAATCTTCCGACATTTCATTTCGTGCGCTAGGCTTTTATCTTTTAGAACTACCTTTTCGGAGTAAAAACAAACGAGTGCAACTAATCGTTTTCCCTCAAGTTCTTCATCAGATGATTCGATAAAAAAGCCTACATTTTGCAAGAAAAATTTGCCGCAATCTCAAAACGTCGCCGCGAGTGGGACGATATCAATCAAGCCCTCAGACACGCGATTGGAACGAGCTGAAAGAAAAAAAATGTGTCGCAATCACGGTGAAAACGGTTCATCAGGTTAATAACCGAGTTGACAAGCAGCGAAAGACGAGAACCGTATCAAGAAATGCGAAAGAATGCGAAAGGAAGGGACGACGTATCTTACTCCTTACAGGCTGAATTACGCCCGGCTTTGCTCTAACTCCATTGGGCCTTTCCTTTTACACTATCTATCTATTTTTCTTTCTTTCTTTGGGGACCTTTGTTCTCACTCCCTTCTTCTTTTTTAAAAAAATTTTGTCTTGCGCAAGCGAGAAACGTTTCCTCACCTCGTAAGGTTCTTTTAATCGACTGGCCAATCAATCGAGGGACGAAATAGGCGCAACTCGAAACCCGTAATCCCCTTGCCTCGAGGGGAAGGGGAGGCATATCAGTCAGTACATATAGCGAGTGCCTCTCGAATATCGAGTGACCCGCTTGATTATTATACGAGGTCATTCGCAAACCGTAATATCAAGATCAATTTTCCCAGCAAGCCGTCTTGGATTGAATATTAAGCATAAAGACTTTTATGACAATCTTTCATTTTTACTTTTCAGGGTTTCCCTGAAATACTTGTACATAAATGCAGTCGGCATTTTCTATGAGTCTCAATTTCTGAGTGAAATGCTCGCAGAAATGCAGAGGAATAAGGCTCAGAAATACTCGCTCGCAGAAAAAAACATATCGATAATCATTACATCATTTTATGGAATTTTCCCTGAAACCCTATCATAAATTGGTGCAAAATGTTCGAACTCACGAAGGAGGATCACCAGCCATAGATGAAAATGTAAATGCGTGAAAATAAAAAAATATATTGAAACCGACACCAATTTATTTCCAGTTCGCATTATTAAGAGAGACTTTGTCTTGTAATTCGCAAAGTGATGAAGCGAAGTCCCATAAAAAGATGTGTGCAAAAAAGCTAAATAAGTGAAAATAAAAGCCTCATTAAGACCTTTTGAAGTTAAAAGGGGTCAGCTTTCTTCGCTTACACTCTACTGTTTTATTCTCGGGCTCATTGTATCCCAAAGTCTTTTTAAAAAAAAAGCTATAATGCCCTCAAGCTAATCAGGAAAATCACCCAGGATTGAGTCACAAACTCGAATGGGAAATGAAAAGTTTCTCCCGACTTCGACTCAGTGCTAATTTGCACCGATGGAATCAGAAGCAACAAAAAGTTAAAATCTTTTCTTTTATTTCTCTTCGTGGTTTTTCTTTCTTTTTGAGCATAATATACTCCACTGCGGGAAACTTTCTTGAAAGATCATCATCGGAACCCGTTTCGGGGAAAAAGTCGAGTTAAGAAGACCGATGAGCGTTTTATTCAATCTTGCCCGAGCGGAGTTGCCCAACTGCGAGACGCACTGGATTGCATGGATTCAGGCTGCGCACAGCGGAACAATAATCTCTCTTTCTCTCTCTCGGCATTTTTCTCTCCTCTTTTCACACAACACACACACAGAATAAAATTTAAAAAACGAAACAAAGGAGAGAGAGAGATGCATAATGCGAGCGGATCCACTAGGGCAGCAAAATAAATTCGTTTCGACGCCGGGTACGAGATTTAAAATCCGTCCAGCCCAGCCCAGGTCAGTAATGAATTATAGAATTTAACCCCAGAAGGTTTCCCAACGAGAAGTTCCGGAGATAATTCACAATTTGTACCGTCAATCACGTATACTCAACCATGTCGATTCCAACTGTTCTCGAGGTCATTTTTCATTTCTTTCGCATCCACTGAAGGTAGGAGTGAAAATTTATCACGAACCCCGCAGTAGTTGGTATTTTACTTTACAGGGTGAACAAATGGAAATAGCGAAAGAAAAATGATTCGCTGATAAGAATCTTNACTAGGGCAGCAAAATAAATTCGTTTCGACGCCGGGTACGAGATTTAAAATCCGTCCAGCCCAGCCCAGGTCAGTAATGAATTATAGAATTTAACCCCAGAAGGTTTCCCAACGAGAAGTTCCGGAGATAATTCACAATTTGTACCGTCAATCACGTATACTCAACCATGTCGATTCCAACTGTTCTCGAGGTCATTTTTCATTTCTTTCGCATCCACTGAAGGTAGGAGTGAAAATTTATCACGAACCCCGCAGTAGTTGGTATTTTACTTTACAGGGTGAACAAATGGAAATAGCGAAAGAAAAATGATTCGCTGATAAGAATCTTTCGGCTCTTCTTGACAGAAACGTGGGCGGAATTTTTTCAAAAGAAAACAAAAACTGTCAGTTAATCATCGCTCTAAATATTGGCAAGGTTCAGCACGAAGTCCCGCGTAACTGAGACAACCTTTTCACTGATCTCTTCACCTTTAGAAAATTCCACAGGCATACTTTACTCAAGTGAGAATTTTTCGCGAAACTCCAAAAAAATATCCGGTAGCTTGAAATTTGTCAATGAATTTTAAAAACATGGCTTGAATCGGTTTAGATGTTCTGCAGCTCGAATATTGGTTCAACCTTGTAGTTGTAACCCCGGGGGGCCTCCGATAAATTCACCCGTCAATTCAACCACCGTTGATTCCGACTGAAAAAATATAAATCGCTCATCTAATCAAATACTGTATTCCCTTGGACTGGAGCTGGAATCGAATTTCGAATTTCTGCACAAGCTTTTCACTCAATATTGATTCCCAGGATCCAACCCCGAATGCTTCAGTCAGAACTTCCGGGGATCATTCACGTATTGTCCGGTCAATCATTTCTATTTAACCACGTCGATTTCAAATGGTCCTCGGAATCGCATCTCCCTCTTTTCTGCCCAAAAGCTCTAGCTCAAAAAAGGAGGCTCTTTTCATTCGGGAGAGAAGAAGAAGAAGGAAAAAAATAAAGAGAAAGATCTCCTCCGATTTTCCTCCCCCACGTCCAAGTCACTTTTCTCTCCGTTTCTAAAGAAAGATGCTTTTGGGCGTGATAAGAACACGTCAACGAGCGTGTTCTACAAACCGCATTCCTAGAATGCTTGGGCTGAATGCGTGCCGTACGTCCACGAGCCCCGTGGATGACTTTTCCACACACCCGACTTGAAAATTCTTCCAAAAAAAAATAAGGGTCTTTAGGTTTGAAAAGAAGTGAGAAAACGAAAAAGAACCATCCCTACATACACAAACACTTTGGACAAAGTCAACAGTTTTAAATACGAGGTCTTCCGGCTTCGACTCAGTAAAACGAACTTACGCAGATTCGAGGACTGGAAGACCTTGATTGGAACGAATATTTTTCCAAAGATTTATTCTTACGCATCCAAAAAAAAATCAAGTTCAGATTTTTAAAAATTCGGTTCAAGTCATAATTTCCAAAGACTGAATCTCACGGATTTTACATTTATCGCCAATCGCTGTAAAATAACGGCACAAAATCCAGACAGATGAAAGTAAACGCGATTAAAAGCTCCACCCTGATTTTGCCACGCCATTCGATGGTGAAAAATGGCACAAACTGCCTGAAAATCCGAAAAAATGCGTCAAAAATTGCTCGAGGCATAAATGGCGTTTTACATGAAAGTGGTCGATAAATGGTACGAATCGTAAAAAAAAAAAAGGATTGTTGAAAATTTAGAATTTGTTTGGAAATTTATTTTCTGGACACTTTCCCTACGGCAGAATTTTGGCAGTCGAGTGCAGCCTAAAAACGCTTCAAGTCGATTGTTCGAGGCAGGTCAGACCGATTCGAGTGCAGCATTCAGTACGATTCAAGCATGGAAAAAATTGCGAAACGAATTCCGAATGGGGCATCAGATATTTGGTCCATGATAATAATAAAAAAAAAAGGAAACCCCCCATTTCCATGAATTCTCTTCACGCCCCGCTGATTCTAAGGTCTTTCGAAGGACTGGACCAAGAATTCCTGGCTCGCCAACACTGCCCTGAACAAACATCGCCAAAAAGGGAATGTTGGCGGCGGGGAAAAAAAAAGTCAGAGTCCGTCAAGTCCGAACAAACCCTGCAGAATTCAACAAGATCTTCAGCGAGTCAAGGCCAAAAATTGCAGGTGGGGGGAGAGAAAAGCAGGTGGGAAGGGAGTTTTGTGTGTAAGAGCAAGTTCTCATTGCTGCGATCTTCGTCCGATTAGCGACGCATAACGGAGGCCCAGGCATTTTTATTCGGACAATGAAAAACTGCCCGGGAGATAAGAGGGGCCCCCTCCAGGCATATTCTCCATATTTTGGGACACTGTATTTTACCAGAATACATGAAAAAAAATAATTCAACGCTGCAACGTTTAAATTTAATAAGAAGAAACCGTCAAATATCGATAAAATCCCAAAGTCATATAAATCCAAGCTTCCATTTATAAACAATTAAAAATTCGTGTACTCGGAAAAAATAATTTCCAATCCCTGCAAGAACGGCAACATTTCTTCCTGAAATTTCTCAGATCTTAGAAAAAAATTCAACTATGGAAAAGAGTTCGCTGCTCTTTTTTTCAATCAATTGCAAATCCGGGAGCCAAAATGAGTTTTCCTGCGAAAATGAGTCGAGCACCAGTCCTTCTCCCCGGTGGCCTTTCTCCTTAAACTCCAGGATTAAAAAAATATTTCCCAACACCACAGATCCGACTTTTGATGGTCCCCCAGACACGAAAAGCATACCCGAGACTTCAGGTTCCAGTCTAACGATCCGTGAGAATCCTTTCGTGACGGGCAGAAAATAACCAAGCCCCTTCACTAACCTGAGCCCCGGAAGTGCCGAGTAGAAATCGACATCAGGTAAGACGAAAAAAAAAACCATTAAAAAAGGGAGAATAAAAAGAATACCCACGTCCCTCCCTTTCAACGAGAAAGGCATTGAACTGACCCGTTAAAAGCCTCCCCCCTTTTAGACCTGTCAAGACGAAACTCTTGCTCATTCACATTCGGAGTCACGTTCGGAAGTTGGGTCAGTTCGGAGAGTCGTGAGAATGTATTTGATTTAATTATTTTGTTTCTCCAAAGCTTGATCCAATCGTTCGAGGGCAGGTTAGGAAAAATCGATAGGAATGCGAGGAATTTCCCACGCTGCGGATCTGTTGCAACACAACACTGACACTTCCCTAGAGCATTTTTACATGCGGCCTCATCATTCAGAATCGGTTCGAAACCATCAATCACGCATAATCTGGCCCTCTCATGCAAGTACCACACCAGTCGCATTACCGAGTCCGTCTCATGATTCCCCCGGGGCTAAAAAGAAATATTTCAAACAGCGTCTCTAAAAGGGAAGTCGTCAATGCTCGACGACTGCTCTGGTGAATTATCCGATCGTAACGACCTTCCGC
>CAJPEX010000440.1:13144-54511 GCA_905338405.1 Notodromas monacha
CCAGGATTAAAAAAATATTTCCCAACACCACAGATCCGACTTTTGATGGTCCCCCAGACACGAAAAGCATACCCGAGACTTCAGGTTCCAGTCTAACGATCCGTGAGAATCCTTTCGTGACGGGCAGAAAATAACCAAGCCCCTTCACTAACCTGAGCCCCGGAAGTGCCGAGTAGAAATCGACATCAGGTAAGACGAAAAAAAAAACCATTAAAAAAGGGAGAATAAAAAGAATACCCACGTCCCTCCCTTTCAACGAGAAAGGCATTGAACTGACCCGTTAAAAGCCTCCCACCTTTTAGACCTGTCAAGACGAAACTCTTGCTCATTCACATTCGGAGTCACGTTCGGAAGTTGGGTCAGTTCGGAGAGTCGTGAGAATGTATTTGATTTAATTATTTTGTTTCTCTAAAGCTTGATCCAATCGTTCGAGGGCAGGTTAGGAAAAATCGATAGGAATGCGAGGAATTTCCCACGCTGCGGATCTGTTGCAACACAACACTGACACTTCCCTAGAGCATTTTTACATGCGGCCTCATCATTCAGAATCGGTTCGAAACCATCAATCACGCATAATCTGGCCCTCTCATGCAAGTACCACACCAGTCGCTAATGGCTCAGGCAGAGTACTAAGGGGGCCCCGATTTTTCTTTATAAAGTTTGTCGCAGAGATTTTCCCTTCAGCAGTTACGAGCTGCTGACGAGACCACTTAATAGGCTAGCATTGCTGGAAGGCGGTGGACAGGTCGCTCCGGAAGAAGAAACAGTGTATGAAAGAACACGGCGAAATAATTTGGGTCAGGATAAAAACTTACTATTTTGACACACACAAAAACAATAAGAAGACGACGATTCTAGATAATTCTTTTACGAATAGCCCATTTGCTCTTGATCCAGAAAAGTTGATCCATTTTCATCTAAAAATCCAAGTTGAGGTTATTCTATTAAGAAAAGAAGAGTCAACCTTCCTGTCAAATTTCCCACTTAAGTTGAGATAATTAGGTTACTTTGAAATTGTGCAAGAGCTAACTGCGAATAAATAGTCGAAAAATATTCCCCCAGGAAATGTGCGATTATAGATGCTCGTCCTCTTTGCAAAAAAAAAGCACATGTTCCTCCAACCTGATGTTTCAATCAAAGCACAGATAAATCTGCAGTTTCATCAACGAATTATCTGATCAGTGGCTCATATTTAAAAAATACACTTCATTTCATTTCTGCCAAGCAACGCAAAAATGGGAATTTTGGTCGAGCCTATCCCTCAGGGAAAATATACCAGACCGAACAGGTTATGGTGTCAAATGGCTTAGACTTCGTACAGTATTATCGACTGTCCATCGCAAATGCCGTTTCCCGCGCCATAAACGGACTCACAACACAACAAGGAAGAGAAAAAGAAGAGAAGAGGAAATCGTTTACAACAAACCAAAACCCATCTGTATTCAACAGAGGATGGAGAGAGAGAGAGAGGAAAGGAAAAAATATATGCACCACAGACACGCGGCATGAATACGCATTCCTCGGATATTTCCCTTCCCCCCGGGGTCCAAAAATCAAGCGCTAAAACCTACCCAGGATTTTATCTTTCCTTTGCAAAAAAATAATAATAATATTTCCTTCGTCATTATGGAGAAAAAGAAGAGATGAAAGAACTCGTCCCTAATCCGGTTACAGAAGCCTGTAATCAGAATCTCTTCCCACGACAATCAAAAAACCCCCAGAAATCGTGAGAATACGCAGCAACAAGTACTACTCGCAAAATCCGCGATGATTAAAAATAATAAAACAGAGATGAGCATCTCAAGTCCTTTAATCCATGATCATTATCATCGTGGGAACTCGGGGATTATTTGAGCAGCACTTGAGAGAAGTTCCTTTCATCTTTTCCCACCGAAAAATTTAATAGCCTACCAAGAAAAAGCTGCGATCGGTGAGGCATCGTATTTACTTGAGATTGCACTTTTTCAAAACATGAAAACTTCTTCCGCCGATTAAACAACATGTGGACGAAAAGATATCCAGTCAGAATATATTTCATTTCCTATGTGATTTTTTTTCAATGTTATTTCAGTATTCCGTGGATTTTCCACAATTTCTTTCATGAGACGTATTTTCCAATTTTCCGAGGCCGGAACAGTTTTTGTCTCAAATTGGCGAAAAAAAGCCTACTGACTTCCAAATAAAGAGCTTCGTTAATTTATTTAGTTTGTATTCCAGTAAGTAAACGATGATCTATTCTAAAAAGAAGAACATTGGAAACATCAACACTTCTGGCGAAGGTCGTTGTTCGTGGTTTGACAAGGAAAAATGCTGATTGCTTCGTGTTATAACACCCAAGGCGTGAAGTGAAACGCGTGGAGAAACGGAGTCTATCACGACGTCTTTCAAACGCTCCCAAGGTTTTTCTCTCACTTCGTTCGCTAAAGCCATAGAAAAATAATGAAGAAAACATCCTGAACTCGTTAACATACAAAGCGATCGTAAAAATCAAATCTCCCTCGAAGCCCATTAAAAGGATTAAATGCTGAGGACTCTCGTTATGTAAACAGTAATTTTCTTTTTTTTTTTATAATAAACACACGCGAAAAACACAGGGGCGGGAATGTGCGATAATCCAATGAAGCACGGCCTTCGCCACAAGGTTGGACACAATAGAGGGACAAAGGAGTGCATTCCAGCCATGATCGACCTGCGGGTGATTGATTTATCTTTTCTGTCTCTCTCCCTCTTTTTGAGGGGGTTCTGTCTTTTTCATTCGACAGGTTCTTACTAAGCATCCGTCACAACAGACGGGAATCGATCATCTGGTGATCTCCGAAACCCCCATTCGATTCATTCGGGCCACAAAAGCGGAACGAAATCAGGACAAGCAAGTGATGCCCCAGCGTGAGAAGGTTCTATATTTTTTTCTTCTTCTTCTTTCGAGTTTATCAGTCTTTACCCATTGAAAAAAAAAACTGATACGTTTCAGGGGAAAATTTTGAAGTGACAGGACTGCGAAGAGAAGCGAATCCACTTGTTTCTTTTGCATCGCATTCCAAGATTCCAGATTGTCAATCGCGTTATTCGCCAAAATACCATCAGTTGACGGTCATCGAGGAACGCGCGGGTTTCCCAGCTTTCCTTTTCACAGGTTTATGCTCGGGACGAAATTTTGAAAGGATTCAAAAATTCGACCACACTTTGATTATCAACTCGAGCGAAAATTTCAAGAATGCAAACATGCAACAAAAACCACAAGTGAAAACATCGAGAGCAGACCAAAGAATGCGATTTGGCAATCGCGGGCAGTTCGTAACTTTCAACAGAATCGCCGAAAAAATTAAATTATCCGTCAGGCGTAGGATTTTCTCTCCGAAGTGTTAAAATTGTCAGCAAACACATACATTCGTGTGTTGCAAAAATAAGGGATCATACTGAAGAAAATGCGGCTCATAAACACATTACCTATTTGAATTTTTTTTACTCCAAAATGTAGGCAAGAATGAGACGCATTCGCTCAAGCGACCATTGATGCAATCCTCATGGAATGTTCTTCGGGAAAGGAAAACATTCGTTGTAGAGAAGATTTCGTCGCAGAGAACCTCCATGACATAGGGAAAGAAACCTTTACTGGACCAAGAAAACAAAGTCGTAACACAGAAAAAAAATCGTAGTTCACAAAATCGCTGTAAAGAGAGTCCACTTGTTTTCCGAAAATATAAAGGAAAACTCAGATACAGGTAGACAACTCTCATTACAACGAAATTGAACGGACCAGAAAAAAATTCGTTGTTGAAAACATCTTTAAAATGTTGGCAGAAACCTTCCAGGACCAGGAGAAAAATCGTTGTGGAGAGAGTACGCATCTATTTGAATACATAAACCGTGTCAAAGTTCTAAAGAAAAATTTTTGCAAAAGAATGTGTGCGAAAATATTCCCCCCCCCCCTTTTTTTATTCACGTGAAAACGTTCAAAGGTATGGTAAGTACAGTACAGTAGTTCGCTTCACTGATGGGGTGGCTGCTCAGTACTCAACTGTTACACAAACAGTTAGGTGACCTCGTGTGTACTGCACAGGACTGTACCTCATCACAGCCATGCATTCCTCCCTTTTCGTGTACATGCGTGCTTTTGTTGTTGTTTTTTTGCGTGTGTGTGTGAAGATGTGGACTTACCTTCAATTTTTCGACAGTGCCGCAATGGATGCAAGAGTAGACGAGAAAATCTCGCCAGTCCGCGGGCTCCACGATGTTCAGACACTCCTCATTCACTCCGTAATCGCTCTCAGACTCCAGCAATTTCCTGTAGCGGACCGCCAGGGCGGACCCGGCATCGCCCCGCAAACGACCCATGATGACCCCGCGAAACGGACCTGAGGCCGCAGAACGCGATTCCACGATTCGTCTTGGTTCCAAACGACCAAGTGAAGCAACAACAACGAGGGGAAAAAAATATCCCGAAAGACTCGAACTCGCTCTGTTTTTGTTGTTTTTTTCCTTCTTCTCCTGTTCCGTCTTTCTCTCTTCACAATCTATCAAAAGTCCCGAACTCGACGACAAGCGCGAAGAAATTAGGGACCGAGAAACGGTGGAGAGAAATAACGCGACAAAAACAACTTCTCCGTTTCCGTTCACGCGACTCGACGATCACCTTGGAATTTGAAAAAGGCAAAATTTGAATAAATGCATAGCTCATCAGGACCCCCGTCGGAAAGTGAGTTTCGCAACTGCACGCGAATGAGACACGAATCGCGCGGCTCCGAGTGTCCGACAAAAGTTCTTCGCCATATGACTTTTTCACACGGATTTCTGAACTATAAAAGGTCACGCAAGTCAAAAAACCAATTGAACACATTCGTGCTACATTCAAACTGAAAAGTATACACGCATATTCTTCCTTCTTAAATCCAAGTATTTTTACTCCTGCTAAAGCGTCCTTTCAACGTTTAGAAATATTTCTTATGCGCGCCTCCGCGGCAACAATGTAAAGCAAACTAAACTTGAATAATACCCGACAAAAAGGTTCAAAATCACGCCCAAACAATAGTCAGGTCAGCCTTTTTTAACTCATATGGATTTACAGATGAACACAAATTCAGAAACACAAAATAAATCCAATCTAAGCCAGGCAAAGACATGAAATACGGCACTGAATTTATATCCCACGAAAATCTTTACAGACGAAAAAAAAAAACCAACACTCAATACACTAGTGTAGGCATTTGAAAAGCTCTTTCAGGACTACTGTATAATTCTCTCACGGGGAATATTACAGGTGCAAAAATACAGTCGTAGAAAAAATACCTTGGACTAAATTCTTTGGTTCTAGGTCAAAAGACTCCAGATCGTCTTGAGGGGAAAAAAGCCGACGCACCGATCAAGTCATTCTTCCCGCAGCTTCTCAGTACTTATCAGTTTCGGGTTATGCCTTTTTTATGTACAGTACTACAAAACTAAACGAATGAAATGCCACAATGGTACTCGAAAAAGTATGCTCGGATTTGTTTCGGGGCTCAGGAGGAAAGCGGCCGATACGAAAACACCACGACGAAACATTCCACGGAATGCAGTACGATTCTTTATCTCACGGATTTCCATTCCTGAAAATGTTTTATCTCTATCGCATCATTTTGGCAGTGGATTCCAACACACATTTCAAATGGTTTTTTTTTACACTACTCTTCGATAATGACGAAAAAACCGATCACACGTTACGAACAGTATCCAGTACAAAAACTAAAAACGTTTGTTATTAAAAACGTGGAGGACGAAATACGCTGAAGTGCGGTGGTAGAATGCAGAGAACGAAAATCATATGCAATTATCCAGCATTAAAAGATAATTCTTTGTGTTGAATATTTACAGTGGTTTCCATCAAATTTCGAGTCAAATCAACCCGAAAACACAGAAAACAAAGTTTCAATAGGAGATACAAATTATGGTTCTTTTTTTCAGTGATTTTTCGTTGGGAGTCTTTCATAAGTCGTGATCTCGTGAACTGCTGCTTATCCATCAAGTACAGGGCAATCCTCACGCCTGAAAAGGTCTGTCTTATTCCGTGGTCGTTTTCGCAGCGGGGGCTTTTCGTCCGGGTGCTTTTTTTTCTTTACTATGTCAACGTTTCTGCAAGTAGCTCTCGGACTGCGCCACTTTTTATTCCTACACGAAAAAATGCCGTTCGCGTTCCTTTCTTGATTCTTTTTTTTTTTTACTCGGATTCTGCGGATGCCTCGACACAGGCGGTCGGATGCCCCGCGATCCATCGGCCCTCCTTTCATTCCTTAACTCACTTCCACAAAGTTCCAGAGAGAGTTTGAAAACTTCTGATGGACATCAACCCGGGGAAAGAAAGGCGTTGAGCTGGAGACGACTGCGAGGAACGAGGAAAAAATACTTTCACCCCGGAGCTGTCGAGAATTTTTCTCTCTTTCTAGCTAGCGTATCTCTCAACGAATGCCCGAGGAAGAGATCAATTCATCATCGCAGAAAAAAAATTTTGTTAAATAAAGAAGAGGTTCCGTGATCAACGAAACGGTAACTCTCCGGGCTGCGTGAATGCGAATGTTCTCCAGAGTCACGACACGAAACTCATGCTTTAACCTGTCCACTTTTTCCTCCAACTACCGCAAAAATATGCACGCACAAAACAAAATTAACGAAGAGTTCTTCCGGCATGGGTGTCACGAATCCCCGTTATTTCACTTCCCGAGGATTAATACCCACGAGTTCCGCAGTCAGAAATCACGAGAAATCGGTACTCGAAGAAAAAACCCGCGAGGAGTCACACAGACTGAGAAAGACCCTGAACCTGTGCTGGAGACACACTGACTTGCGGTTCCACAACTTGTATATTCGATGCCGAAAAACGCAACACTGGGGCAGAGAGAGAGGAGAAAAATGGAGCGACATAGTCGCGACCACATTCCAGCAGTGGCCGCAAGCTGGTAACGCTGAGGCAAGCCTTCGGCACCAGGGCTCAGCCCTGTCTGCGGACGCGTCCGTGGCGCCCTCGAGAACGTATGGCGCACTCCGGCGAACGAAGGCGCGCGCGCACGCGGACGAGAGCACATAGTTGCGCCCTGTCTGCCCGGGCGCTGTTCAAGGTATGGATGCACAGATTTCTGGCATAGGCATTTCATGCAACTGCTGGCGGGCGAATACCGCACAAAGGAATGCCAGGGATGGGTTCTTGAAAACAAAAATTTTTGCCACTCACTATCTTGACATTAGTTCTGTTTGTTAGCATAGCTTCTGAGTCAGAATCACAGTGTAGGGATTGAATAAAACTAGAAGCAGGGTTCCAGTACTCCCAAGATTTTCTGTGATTGCAGCCTTGGCTTTGCCATCCACAATCAACCCTAAATGTAGCTCAAAATTTGTTTAGTGCCAACAAATATCCGTGTATGGATGGTTCCCTATTTACTCAGTAAAGTAGAATTTCTTTTTTTTAATCTCATTATGACAAATTAATGCTTAAAAATTTGTCTTGTGGTCCCTATTCATCAGCAACAATTTTATTACAACGAATTTTCATTTATACGAAAGCTTTTTAAAGGTCCCAATTGCTTTGTTGAGACAAGAGTGTACTGTAACAAAAAATCGATCATTGATAGATGGAGGCACTAAATTGAAGACATGGCCAAGCTGAGATTAGTGACAAGAAATTACTATGATGGAATAAAATTTAAGGTACTGTACACTGCACATATTGTATGCAAGGTACCATCATAATGAAGGATTCCCTCAAAGTAAAACATTTTTAGATTGATCAAAATAGTTGGTAGGAATTAAGACTACCCTTCAAATTTGAAGAACAGGACAGTGCTGGTGGTCAAACCTCATTTTCATAAATAAATAGATTAGTTTCCAATGCCAATTTATTCCTTCCAATCCAACTGGGTTCACAAAAATTGGGAAATATTGGGGAAATGATTGAATTTCACTCACACCCATCTTCAATCTTCTTACAACAGAATTACAAGCTTGACCAAACGTAATAACAACAAACCTTAGTAATTTAGCGTTGAATAACCGAGGCTGATATTCTCATGAAGACCGCTAAACACCAATCACGACCTCTACAACGATATTCTCCCTACACAGAATTTGTTGATCGTAATCTGAGTTTCAACTTAAAGAAAGAGAAGTTCCTCTGAACGTTCCGCTGCTCAGAATAAATCCCACGCACGAGAGAGAGAGATTACATTAATGAATGCTCCATGATCCTAAATCACACAGGAGACCCAAATATTGGCACGGTACTGCGAAAGGAACCCAGCAGTAAGTTTTCTTGCCTTCTTGGCGCTCCTCGGCTTCGGTAGCGCGTTGTGTGCTGCGTTCCTCGAACGCCGATCCGGGACAGGGATCCGTGTCTCGCGGCTTGCAACACTCGGCGAGTACCGCGCCTGCTTGTGAAGCGAATCGCCTTATTCCTCACGCAGTTCACAACTGCAACATATCATCCTATCCTCTCTCCTATCCCGCCCGAAAAATGTGTTCGGCGGATCAACTATTCATCTGGAAACATGGAACAACCCCACAGAGGAATTCCTTTCTTGTTTGGTAGAAACGCGCGGGAGATTATATCGGGGCTTCTCGAAACCGATGGCATCTCATATTCTAGTAAATACGGTACTCACGAATCACAAAAAAAGTAAATTGAGGGGAACAAGTTTTCTCGATTCTCATACAGTACTAGTACTGTATACGCATTCTCAACTCCAGAAAAGCATCGAATTTGTATCGAACACGAGATTTCGTGCAACCGTTCTACTTTGGGGCTAATTCTACAAGTGGGTCCCTGCTCTACGAAAGTGCGACAGAACAAAATATTAATATGCAACATTTTTTTCCGCAAAACATAATATTCCCCTGATGCCTACCCCTCTAGGAAGATATCCAAACAAGCTCCGATATAGAATCGAAAGGTTCGGGGGGAAAATTTCATCAGGATACATAAAATCTCATCATAAAAAAGCCACTTCAAACATTTAAAACACCTTTGCTACGGTAAAAAGTGTCCTCTAAAATGATGTTCAAAGGGTGAAACATTCTTTGGTATCGATCAGACTAACACGATCTTCTCAAAGAGAATTGGATGACAATCTTCAATCCAAAATCGAAAGGTTTGGGGAAAAAATTCATGAAAATCGTATCATAAAAAAGCCACTGAAACCTTTAAAGCATCTTTGCTATGATTTAAAAAATGTCCTCTAAAAAGATGTTCTAAGAGGGAAACATTCTTGGGTGTCGACAGACCCGCTATTATTGAATATGCAGCGTTTCAAGCGCAATCTTTTTTTTTCTTTCAAAAATTGCAAGAACAAAAAACTCGGGTGCAAGGTGTCTTCAAATGTGACGATGAGTTCAATATTTAAACCGCGTAATATTCGCAAAAGAATCGGATGATCGCTTCTGAGTTCTGACTAACACGATCTTCTCGATGAGAATTGTTTGAACCTTCTTTAAAAATATACCGTATATATCCTCATAATTTCAGTTCGCAGACATAAACATTTGAATAATGCAGGTGTTCCAGGAGATATATCTGAAGAATGGGTAGAATAAACGCACTTCTGACTCTCGATGAACTGGCTGCAATGGAAATGCGTCTCATCTTGTCAGCCAAAATATTTTTTAATCTTTAATGCCCATCCACCAACAATTTATATCAGAGCGTCTCAAAACCGATGGCATCGAATATTCGAGTAAATACGGTATACTCACTAATCACAACAACAAAAAGGAAGAAAGAACCATTCTCCATTATCTTCTCAACCCCACAAAAGCGTCCAATTTATATTGCACAGGAGAGTTCAGCAAAGTACAGTACTGTACTGTAAAGCACTTCGTGCAACCATTCCACTCAAAAGACCAGATGAAAAATGCCTCCGGAACAGGAATGAACTTGGCATCAGAGGCCAGCCCATCAGAATTCAGAAGTAAGGTTGACTCTCCAACATCACGCAACACACACCTCAAATCGGGAAGAAAAAAAAACCCCACCTTGCGCTACCCGGACATGGCTCATTCCCCCCCAAGGCTCGGGTCGGGTCACGGATTCCCCCAATCGCCGAGGCTCTTTCGACAATCGACGTCGAACGAACATCGAGCAAACCCACACACACACACACACACACATGGACTTACGCCCTGCGTGTGCTGAGCACCGTGACGAATCCTCCCAAGTGTGAGATGACGACGAAAGAAAGAAAGAAAAAAAAATTCATAGGAATAATAAATAAGTAAAACCTGCGGAGGCTTCGGAATTGTAAACCGCCTGGCCTTATTCAGAAATCCCCGGAATGCGTCTCGGTTTAATTTGCCGCGAGTGACTGGAGGAAATGCTAATGATTATCTCCGCACAACACATACACACACACACGGGGTTCTTCTTCTTCATTCTTAGTGGGAAGGCAGGAAGGAAGACACCTTTGGACCATCTCGTCAGCCAGATGCTTCCGTGTCCCGGTCAACTTGGGTCAGAGATGAAAAACGTGTCGAGGATCCGCGAAATATTTAAAAAATGGCACGTCTTGAGGCCAGTTCAAGATGATTGCGAGGGTTGGTATACACGCTAATCCTTCTCAAGTCTCGTAAAGGACATTCCTTTTTTTTTTTTGGACTTCTTTTTGGATATTTGGAGATGGACAAAATTTTTAAAAATTCAAATTGATTATACGATCCAACAATTCTTAAAATTTTTTGCTCAGTCAAATTGGAAGAGATTCATAACCAAGAGTTGAAAGAGCTTTGCATCTTTCTTAGAAAACGATTTTTTCCTCCCGAAGGTAAAAATTCATCGCTGTAAATTCATTTAACGAAAAGGTCGAAAACGAAACAAAAAAGCACTTGAAATGAATAAAAATCGTCTCAAAGACAATATCCGAAATAAGACAGCTCTTGAAAAATATATCGTGTCAGGCGATGTTTAACTCAGCCATACTGAACATGAAGCTGTCCTGAAATGTAAAACTGGAACTGGCACAAGTCAGAACTTCAATTGAATAAAATCTTGGGAAGAAAAAAAGGCTTTCTTAGGTTTAACGCAATCTGAAAGAATATCAGTCAGAAACTTGGCAATCAAAAGAACTCACTTCCTCACTTCCCACGTATTGGAAACTACAGTAATGCATTTTTCAACTATCCTTCGATCATTTATCGTATCATCTAATGCGTATATTGTGGAGATTTTCCTTCTCATCAGACTCCTGCAAATTTAACTCCACGAAGACGTTCTTTAGGTAGCAATCGAAGTCTCTGCATATTAATTTCAAGCTGTGACGTAGTTCTTATTCCGTAAAAAAAATGTTTAATAATGAGATAAAAGTGTATATTTTGTGCGCCTTTTGGGTGACACAGTCGATTTAAAACGTAAATATTTAATCGAAGTCACGCAAAAATCGTTATAAATAAAAATCACAATGCAAGGAAATAAGGACATTTCAATCAAATTAATTGAGTACTACAGTACTACAGAATTTCCCACGTAAACTGGAATTTTCTCTTTATAGAGACGCGTTTTTTCATAAAACGACACAGAAACAAAAAAAAAGCCTTCTTGATGAAGCAACCGACAACCTCTTCAGATGACCTCAAGCGTTCACCATTTCACCCCCCGAAAAAACACCCCCACCAAGTTCAAACATGGATGAAGCTCAGTAGCAAATCCTTCACTTCTTTTCCTTGAAAAAATAAAAAAAATCCCAACAGGAAAAAGGCAATTACCAAATAAAACCCTCCTCCCGGTAGCAGGAAATTCCAGTTTACTGCAAGCACCGAAAGTTGCAGACCGCGTGTGAAAAACACGCGGCGTCCGGCAAAACAACCTGAAGCAACCGCCATCAACAACCGCCGCATAAAATGCAAACAATTGTTTCCGGTGCGACCGAGAAGAAACCCCGTCAACGTAAGACCGCCGCCACCGCTGTGGTTTATAACCACCACCAGTTAATTGTCTCAATCTCCCAACGAACCTTTTTGGATTGATGGACCAGATACAGACGAAACCGGAGGCAATAGAAACATAAAAGGACGAATCTGTCAGGAAAATGTACCACGAGCGATTAAAATCGCAGACCCACCAATTTCTCGCGTAAAAATGAAATACAGTATCTGCATTTTTTTAATATATAAGCATAGAAATAGAGACATTCTTTAGACATAAATGGGAGTACCTTCTCCCCCTTAAATATCGACAATTTGGTCATGCTTATTGTCATTCTTTCTTCGCAGTGATTTTTGTGAGATTTTTTTTATTGCGTTGTGCAGATTTTCAATCTCACGACTCCCACATTTTATGAGTTGTGTGAGACATGAAAAAGAACGATGAGTGTTTCTGAGAAAGAAAAAAATCTCGCCACAAAGCAAGTATTCAAGTCCCCCAACTCGGCTAATTACATGAATGATCGCAGAAGAAAAGCCCCTAGACAAGGAAACGATTTTTTTTTTAAACACCGAAACAAAGATCAATAAAAATAACAAGGAAATAATTGTCCACGAAACAGCACCGAGACATCAAGTACGACGAGAAAATCGGATCAAATTTATATTCCTGCAAAAAGTGACACTACCGTATAAATGTCTACAATATTGCTCAGTACTTCCTTCCCTTTAAAAAAATATTCCTCAAATAAGAAAAGAATAGATCAGAAAGAAAAACCCATCGCGAAGAAACAATATTTCGCCTCAATAAAACGAAGAAACATTATTTGGCATCACGTGCTTCGCAAGATGAAGACAACGAAAACAAAATGCTTCTGCGTGTAAAATTTGGCGTTGCATTCCTCCAAACGCAGTCATGGAGAAAAGCTTTTCCCGAAGATTTGCTTCTTTTTTTTTCGCTGGTTACCGGAAATAGAAGAAGAAGAAGAAAGTGATTTGAAAACGTAGAAGAAGCAGTCCCCGAAACAAAGACGATACTCACACCAGGGAACGAAAAAAAAAATTAAAATAAAACCCACGCACGGTTGACCCCCTTGTCCGCCGTCACGTTTCCGACAACGACGACAAAGACCTCAAGTTATTTCTTCTCCTTTTTTCCGGTATTTCTCTTTAACTTTCCTGCTTGTTTTTTTTTTTTTTTTTTTTTTTTACTTCCCACCAGACCGGAAACACAACACAAGAGGGACAAGGCTTTCGTTTCTCCGCGGCGGCGGCGGCAGCTGGCGACAAGGAACGCGTTCCCGGCAACGACTTCGTGGTGAATGAAAAATTCATCGGTCAAACCCATCTTTGGGCATCGGTCGTGCATGGCACCTGGTCAGCTTGGTCACCCCGCATGGCACAGTATATCTCTTTTGAAAATCACGCACATGGGCCAATGAGTGTTGCCAATGCAGGCAGGTTGATCCCGAGAGAACTTGGCGCGAGTCACGACAATATCGTTATTAACGTACTCGAGTACCACAAGAACCTTTTCTTCTCAAATTTGAGAAGAAGAAGAAAGGGGAGGGGGGCGCGTCATAGGCGAGTATACATTTTTCAAATTGTTTTTCTTTTAAATGCAGGTGTTGTGCACAATATTTGATTCCCAAGAGGAAATTCAGGACCAACGGAAAAAAGTTTAACAGAAAAAGCGCATTCTATCGGAAACGATTGAAAATTAGTCAAATTGATGTTCGATTCATGGCTACATGCAAATGTAGGTGTTACTATTTTTGAAATATTTTTTGTTTTGTTTTAGAGCGACTAAAACGGGGTTCGCGTCTCATTCGGGGCGCGAAATACTCTAGTGAATTCTTTAAAGCTTCATCAACATCAACACCGGGTTTCGAAAATTTAAAGATTTCTTTTACCATTGAAAAGGTGAAAACGAATTTCAAGGAGCCCAGTAGGGGGGTTTCTAGGAGATAAAACCTCCTGCATTGAAGCACAATTAAATTGACGGTATTTTGTCAAGAACGGTAACTTTTTCAACGACAGTTCAGAACATGAAAAGTACCGCATATTTCGGTAATCCTTGCCTAACATTGCGATGAAAAAAAAGGATCCAAATACTGTACAGTATCTGAAAGTGCTACGAATAATCTGGAATAAGATGCATACATCACAACACAAAATCTGGCCTGTAAATGAAGTTTCGATCTAAACCGGAGAAGGGACAAAAATTAATCATAATCCGAGCCGATGGGAATTCTACGTTTTTTATATGTGATACTAGAAATGAACGGAATTCGCATCACATATACAGTCCTTTTGAGCTTTTCTTGAAAGACATTGTACCATAATTTGATAGATTTCATGCCGATGCGCCATGAAATCTGAGTTGAAAATCATCATTCCCGCCGAATAATTGAGAATACAGCATCGGGCATTCATTTGCATGAATAGGAAACGCATGGTATATTTTACTACCATGGAATCACTAAAGATTATAGGAAACGAAAAATAAGAGGTATCCACTTACTTCCACTGAAAGGAAATGCAAATGAATCGCGGGGGTAAAGAATTATCTCGTGTTGTTGTTGTTGGTGTTCTTGCTCTTCAACCATTCATAACTTTCCCACACGTTTTCGGAACCATTTGAGAATACGAGTCTTCTTCTCAATGAACCTTAGTGACACTGGGGCAAACGTTGGTAACCGGATCGCGGAAACCTCGACGACTTTCATATTTTTTCCCACCACCGCAACTCGACACAAGATCCTTCTTCACCTCGTCGTCAGAAGGCTTTCCGAGCAACCCCGGGATCGACACTTCGATCAGTCATTTCCCTGTCCTTCCTCACATTGTTTCCGTGGTCACAAAAATAAAAATATAAAAGGAAGAGATTGATCTTTGCCGCCTTCCGGAAAATTTTTCAGCCGGTTGTCCTCGCCCCAGTCGCGACGCGGCGTTTGACGACGAGCGGCCAACACTCGGACGAAATGATTATTTCTGGCGATATGGGTATGGAAAAAAGCAGTAAAGTTTTCATCATTTTTGCGTTTAGGACATCGTGAAGGGCCCTTCGTTGAAATAAAGTGTCCTCAACATCAACTTGAACATTAAAAATGGTGTTTATGGGAAAGGCGCATCGAAATAAAGTCCAATTTTATTTCATAAGTTTCTCTTCTTTCCAGGAACAGCCAGTGAAATCCCAATTTTTTTGACTCGAGTACCACAGATAAAAGATCGGAATTTCGTCAACATCTTTATAGTAGCTTATATGTACTATAAAAAAATATACAAATGTTAACTTGTGAGACTCGGGAAATTGAGTCTAAAATGCCGAGCATTTCCATACGAATTAAATCACATAATCGGAATGCATTTTCCATGCGATTTTCAAACTTCTTAGAATTGTGCAATCTTTCAATCATGCCAATAAATCGCAGGAAAATAACAACCCTTCTAATTCGAAGATTTCAGAAATGCAGTCAGAAAAAGTTGATCAGGTCTATTATATTTTCAACAATTGTAGGCATTATTCCGAAGTTTCGAACTCGGGAAATATGTGCCACAGGTATTTTATATTTTTCGTTTCAAGATTGGTTGAAATTCGAAACCTGACTTGGCACCAACAAATTATTTGTGAACTCCAGAACTGAACCTAGCCCAATATTGAAATCAATATTGACTTCAATTTGCATCCACGTCGCTCAGCTTTGAATCCAGAGAAGAATTCAATAATGTAATTTTCTCCTGAAATCTGCTTTTCTCTTATTCTTGGAAACATGAATTTCAACGAGGGCTTCAAACCGCGTTTTTTAATTTTTTTAAATTCAAATACATGTTTGAATTTTGTCCACGCCAAAGAGGTTTCATCCAAAACCGTGTGCCTACAGTACTTTGAATCCAGAAAAGAATCAATCACTTCTCATGAAATCTTTTTTTTTTTGGAAATCGAAGAAGTCCTGAGCACTTCAAATCATCGATATACAGTATTTTAATTTATGTTTTAAAACGGCAGGGTTTTTAAATTTCGCACACGCACGCAAAGGGGGTTTTTTTCCACGCCAGAGCCGGGCGCCTCCTTTTAAATGCAGCAACCTGCCAGGCGCCAACGGCTGCGAGACAACCAACCAGCATGAGGACCCTGGCCACTGGGCCTCGCTAATGAGGCAGGCAGATGAACCAGGACGCCACTGCGACACGTCATTAGTCATCCGAGACGTTGGCAGCTGCACACAGCCCGGAGGCCAGGCATTTCCGGCTCATCAATCGCCCGCAGTACCTGTCGAACGCCCGGGTACTGACAGCTGCTGGTGCACCGACGGGCGTCGTTATCGAATGCAAAACTCCGTGAAAAACTGAATAAATCTCTTGGGGAAATGTACTTTGCGTTTCAAGACTCGATACAATATTCACGCAAATGTAAAATACGTCAACGACTACGAATGCGAAGCGAACGCCACGCATAAAAAAAAAGAATGAAAACAAATTTTACGCTTCAAGACTTGATACAATATTCAGACGAATATAAAATACGTCGAGAACTACGAATGCGAAACAAGTGCCGCAAAAAAAACTAAAAGAAATATTTTCGAAAATTTATTTTACGTTTAAATGCTTGATAAAATGGTTACACGAGTTTAAAATAAGTCAACAACTACTAATGTGAAACAAGTGCCACGAAAAAACTGAAAAAATATCAGACTTGATGCAATATTTCAACGAATATAAAAACCACAAGACACTTCCACATTTTCTTCAGCATAAAATATACGAGGGACTCATGTTTATTGAATTCCATTTCTAGTGAATAAGAATAGTTCGCTGTTTCTAATTATGCTTCAGTTAAGAAAAAAAAAATCCTCAAGCTCTGCATGGTTCATTGATTGAAATGATTAGATAACAAAATAAGCTTACGAAATCGCAACAGACAGTACAGGTATTGGATATTCATTATACAATAAAACATTCAGACTTACTTCATGCGAGGTATCATTTGTTCGAAAAAGCAGAAATATTACACGCAAAAGTATGAATAAAAACTGACCAGAAATGAACAATTTCATTTATTGGATTACGTCAGAGACCAAGAGTCGAATTTTCCCGGCAAGTTCCATTTTTAGCCGGGCTTCGAAGTTAAATTTTGTAAAAAAAACGTGAGACAAATCATAATCAAGAAGTCGGAAAACAATTTCGGTTGGTATCCGTAAAAAAATTAACACGTGGAAAACTTTTCCTATAGCGAAGGCTGAACAATATCTTCGGTACCAGACTCACAAGATGTAGATGGACAGTACTGTATAAAAATCAAGGGAACAAAAAAAAACAGTTTTAAAAATGCATTCAACGCGTTTAAGTCACAGTGATTCGTTATTCAAGATCCAATCAATTCAGCGTCCATAAATAAACCTTATTCTTCACGGTAGCAAAATAAATGACCAGAACCTGACAGATGATCATTTTTAGAAGACCCGTTTTGTCAGCAAAAGTACTTATTGAACCCCTTCGGGCTGAGCACTTACGGAAGGCTTCCGGCGGATACAAGTACCTGTACCAGCGACCAGTTATGTCATTACTGAGATGATGGATATTCGATGCTTCCGAGAATCCACTACAAAGGGATCCCGAACACCGAGATAGCATTGATCAGTCTTATTTTCCATGCTATCTGCTCCAGTGACTCCGAATTTCCGTTTTCAAATTCTTTCACATAAACAAGACCTCAAAGTGATGAATAGAAAAGCTACCGAGTTATTCAATGTGGAAAGAAAATGCTTCGAAGTAAATCGTCGGTATACAACGGATCGAGGTCACAATGATGGAAATTAAAGCCTGATCGCTAATAATCTTGAACATATCACCATGACACGATCACACAGTTCCGACGATTAGGGGAAATAAAGCAGGTTAAACGAGGGGAAGTTAATAAACATAGCGATCAAATTAAATACTCATCAAGGAAAAGTCAAGACGTCCTAAAATAACTGGGTACCAATCTATTGTTTACCCATTAAATATGTATTGTACTGGGAAAATTTATCACAAAGAAGAGTTCATTAAAATCACTCTTTACCTTGGAAGAGAGTATCTTTTATGCTTTCGTCGCGTTAAAAAATAAAAATAAAAACGCTGATGGAATATTATTTTTCTCAAATATGTTTGACATGAAACTAACTTACAACATAGCATTTCGACATGAAACTTGCAAATCAGATGCCAACTGAATCGTTCTCTTCAAGCAAATCCTAGAAAATTTTTGAATTAATTCAGAGAAAACTGAACATACTTTATTTCTGAAAAATAGACTTGTCGACCGTTTTCGATTCACTTAAGGACACCAAAAAAACCAGCACAACCCCGTTTTAAAATTTAAATACATCACATACTCGTAAATGTCAACAAAACTAAAAATGCAATGTAAGACAATTCAAAGGAGAAGATAATCGTATTTAAAATTACAGTTTCAAAATACAGTAGCATTACCCTCGGAAAATAATTTATTGCTTGCAAAAAAAAAGACTGATTTAATAAAAGCTCAGTCTACTCTTCCGACCCAAACTGGAATCAAAATTTCAGTACAGCATAAATACGTCGTTTTTAATCATGTATGAAGTATACTCGAAGACTAAATGCTTTGCTTCAAACGTAGCGTATGAGCACATTTTACAGATATTTTTTTTAATTTCAACACAATAGATTTTTGAAAATCGAGCTCAGGCTTAATCTTTCGACAGGGCGTACTTATGAGGAAACACAGCGGTTGCTCAGCACCAGACCACAGAACAAAGCAGCACTGACGTGACGGAAACCCCTCCCCCTAAAAAAAAAAGATGCTATTCACACGACGGCTAAGGATAATGCAACCCCGCAACTTGCAGGAATTCTATCCTCGCACCCCCTTTTTTTTTTTCCTCTCACAATGATGAGCGGGATTTTTTCCTCCCCCCCCCCCCTTCTGTTCCGTTCGCAACGAGGTGAGAATCGCGCAGTTTGCCGAGTCACGCTCTTAAGAAATCGCCCGGGGGCAACCGACAATAAAACAGAACAAAAAAAAGAGGCAAAATAAATAATTCGATCCCCTGTTATTGCGGCACGGTGCCGTAACTGAATCTCCGACTGCAATAAATTCCGAACCGACAGCGATTCCCTTCCTTTACAACTGCCTGGCAGCGTGGGCAGTTGATCACACTTGCCGGGCGTTGACTTCGTTTCTCAGTTTATTTTTTTTTCCCTAAGGAAGAAGGGGGGTTTCTTCTCAGGTGCCAAGTTATTCTCCTCCCTTTTCTGAAACCCCGCTAGCGCATTTTATTTTATTTGTCTTCCCCTGCAAAAATTAAGCACAAGTATTTCGCTGAAAAGTCAACGCCCCCTCGCGTGGGTAACCCGTTCACGAAAAATAAAATAAAAATGAAAAACTTGACATCACCTCCATGAAAATGAGTAGGAGTTGAAAGTCCGGTCCCATAAAAAAAAGAGGAAGCTATGTTAACCTGAAGAATAAGCGGGAACTGGTCTGGAGGCAATGCGCAAAAACATCAATCACGACATTGCAAATTACTGGCCAAAGATAACAGTGAAACTAATATTTTTGGCCAGGTTCTCGATTAATTTGAGTACGATTACTGAAGTTTTTTATTTTTTAAATGCATTAGAACGGGGTATACAGAACTCGAATTTTCTAAATACTGATTCTCAATGATTTTTTTATTTTTCTTCTGACCCAGCGCAGAATCACTTTTTGAGGAAATGTTTCGACAAATTTGGATGAATGAAAAGGTAGCGTAGCTTAGCGAGAAATTCCATTCATTCGTTTAGAAACTCGTATTTGAAATGTGAAGCACAAGATCTTCCATCAGCAGTTTTCTATTGCATGAATCATTTTGAGTTGAATAATGTGCAATAGAACTTCGATAATACGTTATTTAAACATTCGTGGATTCGATCCCAAATTGCAAAATGATCAAACGAAAAAGGACGAAGAAGGCTTTTCTAATTTGTGCTTCATCAGATGGACTTCAATTTAATTCGAACGATTCTGCAAAATCGAGGAAATTAAAACAGATAGAAAGCTAACCAAATTTCAGATTTTATTCCTCACCCACATCAGCTTATATGGTCAGGATGTGAATCAACGAAAAATTCGAAATTCCAGATTCTGATTTTAAAACTGACAGGTGGAAGAGTAGTTAAAAACAAATTCGTCGACATTATTCCGACTCTCATCGTCACAAAACGGAAAAGATTCGATTTTCAACCCAAGAAAACGATCGATAAATTAGGCTTCATTTAAAAAAAGTGCGGCACAGAAACCTGTTCGCAGCCAAAGAAATAGCATTTCCAGCCGGTTTTATTCCCTTCAATTAAACCGCAATCAGGTTTGAAAGAAGCAGATAATTCGTTAATGATCCAATTCAGATTTTTCCTCCAAACCCCCCGATGAAACGATGCGACACTTTAAAAAAGAATGCAGACATCGTTTCATCGCTGCAATCGATCCCCAGGGGGTTCTTTTTCCTTCCCGACGTCCGACTCCGGGTTGCGGAATGCGCAGACTGATGAAACCCGGCTTTGTGACGACCGAATCGAAAAGGAAGGAAAATAAAGAAGACAGGAATTATAAAGAAAAATCGTAATTCGAACCGGGTTTGTTGACCTGGTTCGAACGCGAGCACGATGTCAGAAACCCCGATGTTTCCCGGCTCATTCAACCATCCTGCTGTCGCCCACGAAAATTTAACGAGGTCAGATCCATGCATCAGTGCTCCGAAAGAAAAATTCGAAAAAATCAAAAGAAACGCAACCCAATTATTTACACGAAAAAAGGAATTAAAACGAGGACATCAAATTATATTTTAAACGGAAAGACGCGGCATTCAGCACCTGCTGTGAAAGTATCTCCGAACGATACATTTCAGCGATGCTGATTGGCATCTTCCTCCGACCAATTTGATCAAAATCTGCGAAATTGAACAATGCCATTGAATATTGGTCAAGAGAGTGGCAATGAAATCCAGAAAAACAGCTCCGGTTCAAAACTGCGCTGGTGCGAGATGCGAGAGAAAATGCAGTATTTTTCGCGTGAAAATCATTCTCTGATATTTAAAAATCTGAATACTGTTCTGCAGTACAATAGAATCCTCCAGAAGTGCAAAAATTCTTAATTCAATTAATTTTTTTTATTCTGTGGCTTCAAAATAAGCTAATTTCTCAACCAGAGTCGTTGTGAAGAGAGTCGCATGTTAATGGCACCAATGCGAAAATAAGCACGGTTTCAATTTTCTTGACATACTGTAAAAAGATTCGAATTTCCGGTCTGAAAATGTGAGACTATTAAATAAATGAAAGATTCATTAATGACGATTTGTTCCTTGAAACAAACCCACCTCGATCAGAGAATTTAGGAAAAATGCCAATGAACCAACGTGTGATGATTTCACGGCAAAAAAAAAAAAAAGGCGAGTCGTTGTGAAGAGCGTCAAATGTTGGTACCAAAGCGAAAATAAGCACGGTTGCCGTTTTCTTGACATAAACAGATTCGTATTTCCTGTCTGAAAATGTTAGACTATTGAATAACTAAAATATTCATTTATGACGATTCGATCTTTAAAAGAAACCCACCTCGATCAGAGAATTTAGGAAGTGTGCCAATGAACCAACGTGTGGTGATTTCACGGCAAAAAAAAAAAAAAGGCGACATGCGCTAACCCTAACCCAACCGAGTTCCCACTAGAGTAATTGATTTCCCTGCTTTTGTCAAATAAATTCATTTATTTTTTAAATGGCCTGGATTTTCTTTAGGGATTGGAACGCGTTTCGGAACCACCGAATATAATTGCGGAACGAGCTCAGCGACCCAGTTCGAGCAACTTGACGCCTCTACGGTTTTTCTTTATGCCTGTACTTGGCTTCCAGCTCATTACGCTGACATGCTTGAACACGTCACCTGTGCAAGCGATCTCCATTGATTGATGCCTTTCGCCGCCACTGCCCACGCAAATGCCTCTCGACCAAGAGAAAAGAGAGGGGGGAAAAAATCTAGGCCTGCGGCAATCTGGCTTCGTGATCACCTTTCAATAACATTCCGACGCCCACTATTCGAGACCCAACACGAAACGCTTCAAGTAGAAGCCATCCCGGGATCCATAATTTCCTTTCGTTTTAAGCGCCGAAGCCATGAATAAAAACAGGGTTCACTGAGGAGACGCGGTAAAATATCCCACCAAGCATGAAACATCCATAAGCGGAAGACGAAAACCGTCATTAAACAAACCTCACACTGCTTCCGGGAGCCCAAAATGAAAATAGTGAGTCTTCGAGATGCGGACGTAATTGGTGCATCAAGAGTGTCCCTAAGTCGAGTCTCATTTTCCCTTAGACTTACATTATATACTTTTTAATTGGTGTTTTATGGACAAAATACTCACCATGATTCCATGAAGATAAAAATCATCTCCGAATTTAAGCTGATTCAATCAATATATTTCAACACAATATGGACATTTGGGGAATTGAATTCTGATGCCTCTGTACAGTACTGTACATAGAAATGTTGGCATTCTCTGTAAAAATAACATTCAAATGAAAAAGAGAGAAGGAAGTCCCTCTATGCTGCAGGTATTTTTTAATTAGGTAAATGAATGAGAGAAATGCCCAAGAACTTTTCTTATATCAATTTTAGGGTTGGAAATATCTGTTTCTTGTAATTTGGCCTGATATGTATTCGCAATTTTATCACAAAATGTCCCTATCTTGAGTCAGTGTCCTCATGTCGGGCCTTTTTTATTAAATTTTAATGGGAAAATAAGTGTCCCTATGTCGAATTGTCCACAGGTCGAGGTGTCTGCATGTGGGGGTCTCACTATACATGAATGACAAAGCATAAAAAAACCCGAACACATTCATTACGATACACAATAACTACATCAGTTCATAAAACAAAAACGTTGGAATCAAAAATTGCAATCGAATAAAGAGTTTTTCTGGAACTAAGACCCGAATTCAGGGAATAATCCTGTAATGTTACATTTTGGCAATATGCAGAACGTAAATACATTAACTGAAACATTAGTCACATTAAAATTCAGGGTATTCACTGAAAAACGTCTACGAATTGCAAATACAGAATTTTTATAATTAAAGATATCCGGAAGTGTAGCACGGAAGTTTCGCGATGAGGTGAATATCCGAGGGTCGGTTCATAAGTTTGGAGACTTTTTGAAATAGATCCAATGAGGTTTCAGCAAGTCCAACAAACAATTTCACCTCACATAGCCCCACCATTTGGCAACACTTCAGTGCTATTCAATATACTCTCCGCCAATTTCAGTGCATTTTTGTTCATGGGATAAATCCAAAAAACAAAGCAGTGCCAAAAATCGAGTTTTTTTCAGTTGATTAGATACCCAGTGACCTTTGGTTGTTCCTGACAGTGAAGAACGACTTATAAGAGATTGATTTTGAGGACTGGGTCAGCCTCATTTCCGCCGTCGAAGAGCAGCTCAATCAACTGACGGAACTCGATTTTTTGGAACTGTTTTGATTTTTGGATTTATCGCATGAAAAAAATGCATTAAAATTTGTCGGAGAGTATGTTGAACAGCATTGAAGTGTTGCCAAATGCTGGGGCTAAGTTATCAACAAAACAATTTTGGAATCGTTGAAACCCATCCGTTGGATCTGTTTGTTACAAAAAGTCTCAAAACTTAAAAAACCAACCCTCGCACGTTTCAATCTCGCCGCATCTTCGTCACTTTCAAGGATTTCAATTATTTAATGCCAAGTGCAATTTTTTTTAATTAAAAATATCACCAACAGAACCTTTAGCCTGATGGCAATCTACTCCTTCGCCCACTATTCTTCCAAAGAAAGAACCGCGTATTACTGCACAGCAAAGCGGTCGAGTCTCATTATCTCTTAACTCTTTTCACAAAGGCTGAACATGCCTAGCAGAAAATTAGCGGAAGTAGAGAATTCTGTTCTGCGACGTGGGATAACTGGAAAAAGGCATTGTTCAGGGAAAGAGTGATTCTACCGGTCACGGGTTAACGTTAACAATTCCATTCTCTTTTGGAATCTCGCCCTTCATTCCCGGCAGAAAAAAAAATAAAATAAAACGAACTCCATTGTCAAGAACATCTCTCGGGAGCGATTCGGACGAGGAATGACAGGAAATATTTTTCGTTTTTATCTTCCATTCCAGTTTGTTTATTTGTTTATTTTGCCCGCGTGAATACAACATGAAAATTATTATCTAGTCTCTCTAGATAGAACACGCAGAGCCATTTCCGACACAGCAAAAGAAATGAAATCGTCGCTCGGGGTTCGTGGCTTGCGTGAATAGCCATACGATTAATCAAGTTCCTCGACGTGGTGGAAAGATAAAGGCCTGCCCCTGTGTATAGAGACTCTCGCACGGGAATCCAGGAAGAACACGCGGCATTGTTTTCCGAGAGATCACAATCGTTCTAGTTCGGCAGTATCCATGTCTCTTTCTTCCTGTTTTTTTTTTTTTTTTAAGATGCATTTACTTTTCATCTATTCTCGGCAGCAGAGACATCCCCAAGAAGCACAAGCAACAATGTCAACAATGATAACGATGAACGACACCGCGGGACAGGTCCGAGAAATCGGACGTGATGTGCAATATTTCTGCGTTCCAGAAAGTATTCGCCCGAATAAACAAAAGAACCAAAGGCTTCCATTTTTTTTTGGAATTACCAGCAATAAACACCCATGTCCGGTAATCAACATACTGTTACGTGCTGTATCCCGTGATACAGTAGCAAAACCAGTAACGTAAGCTCAACAGAAACTAATGCCTCGTCGCCTTACAGCCACCGTAACTCGTCGTAACTTGAGACACACTTTCCTTGCATCCAAATTGCGACACAATACCGTATGCCAAACTAATATCACCTAACACGAAACCAGTGACATTTAAACTAATCATTTACATCCTACATGACTAAATCTAACCTGTGTCAGTTAACCATATGGGGTTAACTGGTAGGCAATTGAATTAAAAATACATTATTGAGGCAATAATGTACAGCACTAAGTATCACTGTAAATACGAAAAGTTGAATTTTCGCGGAATCAGATATTCACATAGAGGTGAAAATTGTGAAAATAACGTGATCCATGATGAATACAGTACACGTGAACCTCGATAACTCAAACCTCCCTAAGTCGAATACCCCCCTAAGTCGATTTTTTTTCAGATCCCCTCTGAATCCCTATTAATGCTTGAATTCACTTCATTCGGGGAATGTGCATAGGCAATAACATATCCCATAAACATTTTTTTTACATTTTAGATACTGTATTCGTCATACAGGGAAACGATTGTGATTGGGAGGCTATCAACAACATGATCAGGTTTTCTACAACAATACTCTCTCCGTGAAGAAGTTTAATTGTATCCCGAATTATCGCAATCTGTGGCTCGTACATCGAAAAACCAAAAATTACTGTGGGATCAAATCCAACAATTTCTTGCTGTACGCAGTTGAAAAACATTATTGCTACACTGCGGTAAAGCCGGCTTGAGCAGTAGTGTTGGCCCAAGAAAGAGACATCTCCGCCGCCGCCACTTCCACCACAACCAGCTCACGACCTCAACATCCGCTGGCACTACCATGTCAGACGGGGTGACGAGTGTCGTGATAACGTCGCGACACTCGGGGAATGTGAACGTGAGAAACGCGAAGCACCTAATCGGATTCCACACTAGTTACATCACGATCATTAGGCTTGGGAATCCAGTACGGCAACGAAGGACTCGCAACAATAAAAACCAAATGGGAACCCTTGGTTCCCCCCACTTTTTTTTTTTCAGCGATAAAAACTGCCACCACAAAACTTTGGACACGGTTTTTACAAAGCAAACGTATAATTCGTGCAAAAGGAAATTTTTAGAAAGCTGCGGCCTGAACCCGGAAAATGAATGAATTTCCACAATTTTGTTGTAAGTGAAATTAAATAATCATTTTCTTTCAAACACGTGAGTACAAAAAGATGCTACAGTTTTACATGTGATAAATGATAAGTAAGCGAAGTACAAAAATCCCACTTTTTCTTCAAGATGTTCTTTCGCTTCCGAGTAAAGGGAGTGGCATATTTTCCGGTATATATTGTACGGAAACTTTCTTGCGTCGAATTATAAAAATTACAATACGTCAAGATCGCAATAGCAATTCCAAGATTTCGAAGATGACCTTCGACATTTTAAAAATATACATCAGTGTGTGTTATACGGCGCCTGAAGTGTTGTTATTGACTGATGCGGACATGAAAATTCCTTGCTACCGATTTCAACTTTTAAAGATACCAATTTTCAAATTGGTCCACTACTCTAAACATTTGCCAAATCCTCAGGAGTCATCTCCCAGCATTGGTCGTCAAAGCACAATAAATTATGCACGACGGTTTCCAAATCCTCCGGACCTCGGCAAACCCCGGAGCCAAGAATCCCATCAAAGCACATATTGAGACCATCAGCTTTGTCCTTTATCGACTTACGAAACCAAATGTGACAGCACACATGACATGAGACAGCTATTTGGAAATCGAGGCGATATTTGAATTATTATAAGCGGGCTGAAGTCTTCAACCACGACATTATACTCGAAGAATGAAACAGCCAAGGTTAACTCCCCTCCACAACACGATCCTAACAAGGGAAAACCACGTTAAAATAACTGCATCCCCCCTCGAGGAAATCGTCGTCATTTATTCCCATGAATAAATAAGACAAGCTAGAAAATAGAGTTGCTTCACGAGTTCGGGTTCCTCGCTGCAACCGCAGGTGATCATCCGAAACAAAGCCGCCGAACACGCGCCTCGCCCAGTTCAGAAAAAACACACAAGCACAAAAAGAAAAGATGGAAAACACCTTGGCGTCATTATACTTCCCGGCTAAACACGANTTTTTTTTTTTTTAAGATGCATTTACTTTTCATCTATTCTCGGCAGCAGAGACATCGCCAAGAAGCACAAGCAACAATGTCAACAATGATAACGATGAATGACACCGCGGGACTGGTCCGAGAAATCGGACGTGATGTACAATATTTCTGCGTTCCAGAAAGTATTCGCCCGAATAAACAAAAGAACCAAAGGCTTCCATTTTTTTTTTGGAATTACCAGCAATAAACACCCATGTCCCGTAATCAACATACTGTTACGTGCTGTATCTCGTGATACAGTAGCAAAACCAGTAACGTAAGCTCAACAGAAACAACTCGTCGTAACTTGAGACACACTTTCCTTGCATCCAAATTGCGACACAATACCGTATGCCAAACTAATCTCACCTAACACGAAACCAGTGACATTTAAACTAATCATTTACACCCTACATGACTAAATCTAACCTGTGTCAGTTAACCATATGGGGTTAACTGGTAGGCAATAGAATTAAAAATACATTATTGAGGCAATAATGTACAGTACTAAGTATCACTGTAAATACGAAAAGTTGAATTTTCGCGGAATCAGATATTCACATAGAGGTGAAAATTTTGAAAATAACGTGATCCATGATGAATACAGTACACGTGAACCTCGATAACTCGAACCTCCCTAAGTCGAATTTTTTTCAGATCCCCTCTGAATCCCTATTAATGCTTGAATTCACTTCATTCGGGGAATGTGCATAGGCAATAACACATCCCATTAACATTTTTTTTACATTTTAGATACTGTATTCGTCATACAGGGAAACGATTGTGATTGGGAGGCTATTAACAACATGATCAGGTTTTCTACAACAATACTCTCTTCGCGAAGAAGTTCACGAATTATCGCAATCTGTGGCTCGTACATAGAAAAACAAAAAATTACTGTGGGATCAAATCCAAGAATTACTTGCTGTACGCAGTTGAAAAACATTATTGCTACACTGCGGTAAAGTCGGCTTGAGCAGTAGTGTTGGCCCAAGAAAGAGACATCTCCGCCGGGCGGCGGCGGTGAAGGTGGTGTTGGTCGAGTGCTGGAGTTGTAGGCGACCGTGATGGTACAGTCTGCCCCACTGCTCACAGCACTATTGCAGCGCTGTGAGCCCCTTACACTTGCACTCTTTGCGCGTGCGACAGCGCGGCGCCGGGATTCCGAGATGGGCCCAGTGAAATTCTGGTTCGTGTGTTTTCCCGTCCTTCCTCGGTCTGATTCCGACGCCGAAAGAAGGAAAGCAAATGAAAAAAAACGTACACAGAAAGAAAAGAAAAAAATAAGAATGCTCAAAGAATTGAGAGAGAGAGAGAGAGAAATTCGATTTTCTTGACTGATCCGTCGCTTGAGTTCATTCATTTCTCCATTTCATTAATCTCACTTTGAATAATCGTCGTCGTCATCTCGTGGATTAGCCTAAGGTGTGATCAATGTAGTGCTAGTAATCCGAACCCTTAGGTCATGCCGTTGCTTCCTGAGCGTTGTTATTTTTGGTTTACCCTTGGGAACCAAGGGGGGTGAAAAAAAAAAATCAGCGATAAAAACTGCCACCACAAAACTTTGGACACGCTTTTTACAAAGCAACCGTATAATTCGTGCAAACGGAAATTTTATAGAAAGCTGCGGCCTGAACCCGGAAAATGAATGAATTCCCCCAATGTGGTTGTAAGTGATGCTATAAATAATCATTTTCTTTCAAACACGTAAGTACAAAAAGATGCTACAGTTTTACATCTGATAAATGATAAGTAAGCGAAGTACAAAAATCCCACTTTTTCTTCAAGATGTTCTTCCGCTTCCGAGTAAAGGGAGTGGCATATTTTCCGGTAAATATTGTACGGAAACTTTCTAGCGTCGAACTATAAAAATTACAATGTCAAGATCGCAATAGCAACTCGAAGATTTCGAAGATGACCTTCGACATTTTAAAAATATACATCAGTGTGTGTTATACGGCGCCTGAAGTGTTGTTATTGACTGATGCGGACATGAAAATTCCTTGCTACCGATTTCAACTTTTAAAGAAAAGATTTCGAAGATGACCTTCGACATTTTAAAAATATACATCAGTGTGTGTTATACGGCGCCTGAAGTGTTGTTATTGACTGATGCGGACATGAAAATTCCTTGCTACCGATTTCAACTTTTAAAGATACCAATTTTCAAATTGGTCCACTACTCTAAACATTTGCCAAATCCTCAGGAGTCATCTCCCAGCATTGGTCGTCAAAGCACAATAAATTATGCACGACGGTTTCCAAATCCTCCGGACCTCGGCAAACCCCGGAGCCAAGAATCCCATCAAAGCACATATTGAGACCATCAGCTTTGTCCTTTATCGACTTACGAAACCAAATGTGACAGCACACATGACATGAGACAGCTATTTGGAAATCGAGGCGATATTTGAATTATTATAAGCGGGCTGAAGTCTTCAACCACGACATTATACTCGAAGAATGAAACAGCCAAGGTTAACTCCCCTCCACAACACGATCCTAACAAGGGAAAACCACGTTAAAATAACTGCATCCCCCCTCGAGGAAATCGTCGTCATTTATTCCCATGAATAAATAAGACAAGCTAGAAAATAGAGTTGCTTCACGAGTTCGGGTTCCTCGCTGCAACCGCAGGTGATCATCCGAAACAAAGCCGCCGAACACGCGCCTCGCCCAGTTCAGAAAAAACACACAAGCACAAAAAGAAAAGATGGAAAACACCTTGGCGTCATTATACTTCCCGGCTAAACACGATATACGAGGGATGTTCCACAAATTTTTACAAAACAATTGAAAGAGCGAACAGTACATTCATTGATTCCAAAAAGACTTTCATTCACGTCACCCCTCGATTCAGAGACAGGTGGTGATTAAAAAACATTCTTAAAATATATTTGACGATCATAAATCCATGAGAGAGACAAACTCAAATCATTTTTCAAGCACAATGGAGAAAATTGTTTTCAGGGCAAATACTACGGATTAATAAATAATATTTGTTATCATCTCTAGCAGCGAAAAGTGTCCAATGACGACGGAAACCCGAGTCTCCAAACTGATTGACCATCATATGTAAACATACTGTATATTTTTCTAATGAAAATCACAATTACAATTTTCAAAATACAGTATAGTTGACCCTTGATAAGTAGAACCTCCCGCAGTCGAATTTTTTCAAAGTCCCCGTCTGAATTCCCTTAAAAACTAAGCATTAAAAACGTCCCCAACTCGAAGGCTTTTCCTCTCAAACCTCCGTAATTTGAATTTTCTGAAGTCTTTTGGCTATTATTTCCTCAACAGAGGAAAGATAAAAGCAATAAAAATAAACTATGTGTTTTGAAAGGCTAATTGGGCATTCAACTTATTTAAGAAGAAATTCAAGGCCCAAAATACAGTATCATCACTTGAAATTTCCTCCAATTCTTCTTTATTTCCCAAAACAACAAAAATGCTTGTTTCCCTAAATCAAAATCTCCACAAAAGGATTATTTGCTGGTCTTTTAATGAAATTTGACTCATGAGAGGTTGGACTGTACCAGAAACCTTGCAGGGGATGATTTCTACCGGCATGTTGTGCAAAAAGGAAACGGAAACTTTTTTTGTACAGTTCTTCTAAATTGGGACAGGACTGCACACACGCAGTCGTGCAGAAATAAATTCATTCATACATAAGGAACAAGGCTTTCAAAGTCACCATTTGCACCAAAAGCTTGTACATCAGTGAGATAAGAATCCGGCATGAAGGTTTTCCAGATGCTCATCACCCAAGAAAAGTTAAGTTTAGAAAAGTGAGAATATCTCAAGATCTGTCAATCATGTCAATTTTTATATGATTAAAGAAAAGTTGGAAGAACATCTTTACACTTCAATTTAAGATGTTGCGGAAATTTGGTGAGTTTAAAATTCGCGGGAGTTATTTGCTTCAGAAGTTTGCGCGTCGGGAATTGCGCCATAGGTGAAGCACGTTTTCGTTGCTTATTTTATTTATGTTTGAAAACAAGATTTTACTGCACATTTGCTGGATTGTGTGTGTATCTTTCCTGGATAACCTTTCCGAGCAGACTGATTAATCTTCTACGGATTCATTGGAAAGTAGAACCAAGAAAATTTGCGACAACGCCTCTCCGGCGTCGTCGAGTGCCGGGGAAGTCTCCGAACTTACCGATCACCCCTTGTAAACAAGAAAAACCCTGGTAGACGCCACAAAGATTCTTCTTTGTTTTTTTTATGTCGCTGTACATTTTTGTTTTTGTTTTTTTTTCTCAATCCCCTAGTGGCGTCCTTAGCGACACAAAGCACGAAAGGGGAGCGGCGCGGCGTGAAATCACTGCCTAAAAGCCGGTGCTCAAAGGAAACGCGCACGTTCAAACGCCCCGCGGGCACAAGAACCCCCCCCCCCCCTCTTTATTCCCCATAAACGAGGCGACATGGGACAAATAATTCCTTCTCGTCTCTGGGATTACGAATAATGTCGTTGCCCAGGCGTAAGCAACACGACCGCAAAAAAAAGTGGCAAAAACGTAGGAACAGTACTGATGAAAAAAAAAAAGGAATGAAAGACGCATCCTGGGATTAGAATTTTTCGGAAGGTGTGTCTGAGCTCCTTGAAAGCTGCTCATGGCAAAAACCCTCTCTTTTATTTGTTCATACTTTATTTACGCTTGAGCGAGTCGATGAAGTTTCGGGAATGAGAAGAACCCCTTTTCGTAAACAGTACATGCAGTATACCTCACACTTTTTATTTCTCAGCATATAGGAAATTTGACACCACAGATGATCACACTGAGAAACAATAATCCTTTCTTATTCTTTTTAAATATTTGTTTACTCCAGAAACGGGGGTTAATGTCTGATCTTTAGATCTATGCTCGAATTTTAGCCAAAAAAAATTTCAAGAACACAATTCATGACGGCTTCAATGTAATTTCCAGCGTGTGCTGCAGAATACAAGTTGACGAAGTACCGTTCAAATTAAGCATTTTTTAATACACGATTTTACGAGTCAGAACATCCGAACCCCATCAGGATCATATACTGTACAGGACTTGAAAGAACGCATCCGTTTTTTAAAAGAAATTTTCGCGGATTGTAAAATTAGGAAAACATATTGCTATAAAAAAGACGGGTCAGGGGGACCATCAACTTAGTCAATCACTTAATACATGACTAAGATTACAGCATTTCGGAAATGTTTGTCAGATCAGACAGTAGCTGACTATTCCTGTACTGCATTTCAAAAATTAAGTGGATTTCGAACCGTTTCTGATTACATCAAAAATGCAACTGCGTCCGGTATTAAATGTTCTTGGAAATCAACAGTAACTCAAAAACCAAATCAAAATTCAAAAGTAAACCGATTACAGCCAGGCAGTATGTGTTTTTAACTTTATTTCATGCTCAAAAACCGAAATTCTGAAGATGAATTTTCGGCATTTTTTTTTTTTTTACTCATCCCGCAGCTGCACGGAAGAATAGGCCAAAAAAATCACCGTGGGTGGTTGTATATAAACTCGGGATTCCCTCTTTTCGGAATAAATCTCGACGAATAATTTGCATGACATTCGGAGAACACGAAGAGTTGAATTTTTCTTTTCTTCACGGCGAACCACAGATAATCGTCCAAAACACTTCGCGCAGAAAAAACCCATTCAACAGACCCCAGAGAAAAGTGGGAGGACCTTATAACAATACAGCATTATCCACAATACCCTACAGCTCGAAATTAGCAAACCTCGAAAATAGGTACAAATTCTCCTGGCCAAGCGTAATTTAGGTCCATAAATAATACTGAGCAATTCGAAGCAAACCGCAATTTATGGAAAGGAAACTAGTTCCGGCAAAAAAGTACGCCCTCGGGCAAGGCTTGCGAGACATGAAGCAATGCTTTGCGGACTCGGCTACATAACCCAGTACTTTTTTCTGTTTCGCAGTACCAATGCCCGTCATTTGGACCATCCGAGGTACTTGCCTTCCATCGGCCAAACTATGCCGAGGTTTGCTTCAGGCCTTTTTCCGTATGCTTGCCGAAGGATTTTTAATGTTTCGGGGTAGAATCATTGGGAGTCTTCGCAAACAAATTTGTAGAAAGTACTTTTTTTTTCAAAGTGATGATAATCTACAAAAGACAAAGAGATCCACAGACTGATCATGATTTTCCGGGGGGATAAATAATCGTTTGAACCTCCGCAACTTATTCGAATTTTCTTCAGCCTTCTTCACGCAGAATTCTGTTCGGAAGAAAAACATAATTTCCTTTTACGCAAAATTTTATGAGATTTAAACGGGGTGAGAAACACCTACGAGGTACGTTTCATGGAAAAGGTACGTTTCATGGAAAAGCTCAACCTTCAGAGTTTTCTGGAAAATTTAATTTTTTGCGTGAATCAAAGAATAATAGCCTTTGGAACACTCAATCTACTCCCATTCCTTTAACAATTTTGCCAAAAATATTGGAAGTTTCTTTCTTGTGAGATTTTAGTCGTTCGAACTCGTGCGAGATGAACATACGAGCGATTTTCAAACGAGAGACGCCCTTTCAGCAGATTTGAGGAAGACTGTGTGGGGTATATAGTAACATGAATACCACTCGGGGAAAGTGGAAAAATAAGCCTGAATGTCCCCCAAAATGGCACAATACTGAGGAAAGACGAAATGCGTGCTGCGAGGTACTTGGAAGTACGGTGATCGTGGCCTCCGCAATCAGGACCGAACCCGGTCGTGCCCGCAAACACTTGTCAGATAATCCACCCCTGCGTGGGCATCTGGCTCTCAATCAAGCGTTGAACTTTGCCCTCAGTAGCTAATCAACATTCCCTTCCTCGTCGCAATCTTCTTCGTCTTCTTCATTTTGTTTTATTGATTTCTGACTTTTTTCTTTTTCTTCCCCAGAACACAACTCTGAGAGACGAGGCTTATCACGAGTCCTTTCCCTAACAAACTGTCCCCCAACTAATTTCCCCCTTGTTGCGATGAGATCACTGCTGACTTCCACCTGCTGCCGTGATGACGATTTTCGTTTGTTTTTTTTTACTCCCTTTTTTGTTTGAGAGCTAAGTACGGCTGATAAGGAGTGAAATAACATTCCTTACGATGCACACTTTTAAGCGGAAAATTAAAATGGACAACAGCCATTGTTCTAAAAATTCTTGGATGCGGATGACGAATTGAAATTATCGTACAGTACTTACGTTAACCCAGTCCATGCGTAACAAAAATAAATGTATGAAGTACCGGCGGTTGGTTCATGAACTTGGCCAGTGTAGCTGTAGTTCTGTTGGATGGATCGAGATGGAAATAACTAAGATTTACGGAAAACGAAAATTCATAATTCCAGAGAGGACAGAAATAAGTTGATATCGCGCTTCTAAAGATATACAGTATATATTATACACCACAATCGCTTTTTCTATGAACTTTAATATTATACAGTACGTTATTCAAAAAGTTTACGCAAGAGATTATTAATGTGCAGTACGCCAAAAATCTGAAGAATCTAAATCTGAATTTTTATCTTGACCATTTATGCGTCGGTAGAACGGAATGTGAATGTTGCTTAGGATTGTCAATTGATCACGAATAAATTTGCCCATGTCCATTTCTGCAATGGAAGAAAATCTGCTTCAAACAATGAGAGGGGAGCGTCAAGTCTTGTTATTGACTCCAAGAAATAAGTTGATATCGCGCTTCTAAAGATATACAGTATATATTATACACCACAATCGCTTTTTCTATGAACTTTAATATTATACAGTACGTTATTCAAAAAGTTTACGCAAGAGATTATTAATGTACAGTACGCCAAAAACCTGAAGAGTACGATCGAGTGCAAATCTATCTTCTGATCCACTTTTTAATATCTTTTGATCTTGACCAGTTTTGCGTCGGTAGCTGCCTTACACTTACAACGAATCCTAACAGTTAACTAGTGCTTATTTAAACGGGTACAGGTAAAGACGTTACCTTCTTTTAGACGAAGTTTGTTACTCTCCCCTCGCAGTTCAGAACAATAACTGAGGCATTGGTTTGGAGTACTGTATTATTTTTTGGAAAGCTGGAGTGCCAAGAAAAATTAATTTCACGTCACTAACAAAACTTCCGCACGATCATTTATCTGCTGCAAAAGATAAGTTTACGTCAAGACAATTTCCAGGTTTGCGAATATAAATTTTAAAACTTCGACTGGAATCAACGACATTATTGTTGATACAGACGGTGATAATAACAAGCATTTTTTCACATCTTCATCGACGACTCTCGGCTGAGAAAAACATGTCGATTTGAATAACTTGCCAATAAATCCGAAACTGCGGAGTGATTATCCTGCACATCATCTCGAAGCCGGCAAAAACAAATCAATTTCATCTGGGATTCTGCCGGGACGCAAACGATGCCATCATCCAACCGTCGCAAGAATGCGCCCAATCTCCGAAGGGCGACACTATTTGTTTTTTATTTTATTTTATTATTTTTTTGCATCCCAACAAGCTGTAAAACAACCCCCGACCCTGCTAAACAAACACGAAGCAATCGTCTGCTTCATAGCTCCGAAATTGAAAAAAATAAAAAAAGTTTAGAGCAATGAAATCTGTGTGTTAAGCTGTTGCCCAGAGAAAATTCGTTATACAGTCCACTCGCGCTGAGTAAGAGCGCCTTAATGGGGTCCAAAAAAGGGGGGAGTAACTACTAAAAAAACTTTGTTTTTTCATTTAGAGTCTCCCGCGAAGAAAATGCTACGAAACCTACACAATGGTCCCCCAAATGCGTCGGTCTCTACAAATTTGTAACCTCCTTTGAATAGGTTGTAACGTCCAGTATTCCGGCTTTCCCCGCCACGAAACAAGGTAACAGAGATATTTCATTGAGGCCCTGCCGACCATTTGAAAATGTTTCGTGCTAAAGTAGGATCCACCAAATTCTCCGTGTTTCCACGATTGAAAAGCTTGTCATATTAAAAGTTTTTTTTATTATATAGACCACGTGGATTCAAATGGGACCATTGAAGGCATAAATTCGTCTCGCAGTTCGGATTAAAGTGTTACCGAATCTCCACATTCAAATGAGCGACGAATTCCCATTTCCTACTCATTTCTAGAAACTCTTGAGTCGAACCTTCTGAAATGAACCGAATCTTCCCCAGAAGATAGAGAAAGAGAAGAAAAAAATCAGGAGCGGCTGATGGAAACCAGCCCCTGGGCTTCGGAAAGGTAAAACAAATTCCCAGTCCAATTGTAAATTTCCACGCAAATTGGAACCCACGTTTCGCCGCCCGTCGCAAAAGCAATTATCCCAGCAACAGTAAACTACCCTCCAGAATTCCTATTTCCCGTGTCCGCAACACTGTAACACCGTAAAAAAAAGAGAGGAAGGATAATCTCACAGAATTGCACAAAAATCTTTTCCTTGGGACAATGCCCCCGAAAAACCTGGAATAATTTACAGCTGGCCAGAGGAATGGGCCAGGTTATTGGTCCAGCAGAAAAAAAGGGCAATGTTTTTTCCCGGGGATTTCCAATTTTCGGAAAACAATGTGCCCATTCCATTTCCCTTCGAATTTTACTAACCATCGCCGAACACACTCCGGATGGCTCTCGACACAGTTATTGCAAAACTCGGAAAACTTTAGATGAATTTAGAATAATTTTAAAAACACCGCACTCATTCATCCCTCGCAAAATCCATATACAGTTGAACTTTGATAACTCAAAGCTCTCTAAGTCGAATACCTCCCTATTTCGAATTTTTTCAAAGCCATGTCTGAATTCCCTCAAAAACAATGCATTAAAAACCTCCCTTAATCCAAGTACAGTACATTAATCCCCTCCTCAAACCTCAGTAAGTCAAATTTCCTCGGGACATTCTGGTTTTTATTTCATGACGCAGGAAAGATAAAAGCAATAACAATGTAACTTGATGTGTTTTGAAAAGAATTGAATTACTAAATGGGCAAATAAACCCTTTGCCTTCAACCCATCCCCTCATTCAAAAAGCTATTCAAGGCCCAAAATATCAACGATCACAAGTTCCTGTAGTTTTTCATTCTTTTCCCGAACTAAAATGATTGTATTCCTAACTCGAATCCTCCTTGAGTCGATTTATTTCTGGTCCCTTGAAGTTCGACTTGAAAGGGTTTGACTGTACGACACAGAAACTGATTGAAATTGCACATATTTTCGAATGATATCATTTCATAACGTTTCCCTACACGTACTGCGACTTTTTTTCGCAGTTGAAAAATTTCGCCAATTTGTTTTTAATAAAAAAAAAATATCGAACACCAATAAGGTATCCGAGGCTTGAGCGAGCGGAATACGGTTGAATGCCTTCACTACCGGTCATTCAATAAAAGAAACAATATATATATTAAAAAAAAATTTGACAACTACACGCCGACCACAAAACCCCGCAACAGCGACGAGAACAATCTTGTCCACATTTTTCAAACAACTCGCATCGCTGCGGAAGGAGGAAAAAATGCTTAAATTGTGCGAAATAAAAAAATTTTCCATTTTCTTCGGGGCTTTATCGATTGCTGAATTTTAATTCAATTCGAGATCCCATTTTCCTCTCTACGAAGCCTAGCTCCGGCATAAACCCTGTGGGTTTTCTTTGCTGACGAAGTAAATTTGAAAAGACACACGCAACACGTAACATCCTGAAAGGAATAATTTTAAATCTCAAGAAGAACCTGTAGGGACTTCGGACTAATCAAAGGGAACCACGAAGAAAAAGCGCCCTGATGCGCAGTTCCTCATACCCGGACGTTCGCACCAACATTAACCTACTCGATAAGAAAGAGAAAGAAAGAAAGAAAGAAAAAAAGCAAGCGAGTTGAAAAATCCTGCTCTCAGACGATCGTTTAGACCGGGTCCAGTGCAAAGGGGGGTAGTACAAAGAACAACAGCTAAAAGCAAAAGAAAGAAAGAAAAATACTGGGTTGTAGAATGGGTTCACTGCAGTACGTATTAGGAGGAACCGACACCCGTCAGTACCCACAATTGCGCCAGCGATCAATCGAGGGCCCCGAGGCACGCGTGGATTCCAGCAGCAGCAGCAGCAGCACCAACGGCGCAACGGATTGATCGTCTCGACAACTCAGCGAAGATTTCGTCGATAAAACCTTGCCCTCTGGCAAGGTGAGTCCACGGCAGTCACCACAATTGAGCTCAGTACGAACCAGCGCCGAATACAGGTGCACTCTCTCTACAACGAAATTCAGGGACCAGAAATAAAAAAATAAAAATAAATTCGTCGCAGAGACCCACTATGAGAAGGTACAGAACCCCTGTGGTACCACGAGAAAATTCCTTCGTCATACAGAGAAAATCGTTGTAGAAAAGATCGCTGTAGAATGTAAACAGAGTCTACAACTCTACATGAACCAACATTCCAGCAAAATGCAGTGCAGAATTCAAGTTATGATAATCGATTGATCAAAGCGAACTAAAGCAGCTTAAATTTGAATGATCGACTAATCTGTTTCCCGTGAATTTGGGCACGGACAGTGAAATTCCAATAATTTTTGCTTCCACAGGACAGATTTTTTTTATAAAAAAACAACTTGATTTCAAATTATTTTTCCACAAAAATGGTAGAAGGGATTATTTACAGGATCTGCTTTTTCCAGATGAAAACGCAATAAAAATTCCTATATTGTATTCAAATTAAAACTTTTCCATTGAATTTCCGAGACGGGGATTTTAATTTCGTAAAGGGAGAGGATACTCCGCATTAATGGCACACAAATGAAAATTTTAGCAGCAACATCAAAATGAAACGGGATTTGGAAATTCAGCGAAAGATGTTCAAGAAAATTATAAGGGATGGACAACGGTTAAAGACTTGGGCAGTACTTATAAACTTGAACTGTAATCCAGAACAGCGTCTGAAAATATTGCCTTGAATTATTCAACAAGTACTGCATAACTCATTTTCAAGGGGAAATTGTATGATATTACAATATTCGGAAATGTATATTCTTCTTCGTCTTCGTGATGATGATCTAAAATCTAGTTGCAGTACATCATATCAGCAATCCATTCTTTTCGTTTTCCGAAGTCTGAATCGGGTAATATTTTAACGTCGAGGATCCGTTCATAGACTTGCAATACAAGTACTGTATTTGAAAAATGCTCAAAAACATCTTTTATACCCGAGTGCAATTCTCACAAGCACGCTTCTTAAAATTTTTAAATTCACGGAATATGTAGTTTCATACACACACAAAAATCGTCTCAGACGCGGTACCTTGAAGAAAATCTGAAATAAGTGAGCCTAAAAATGTTTATTTTACCGAAACATTTAGTAGTGCGGTAGTTTGTCAAATTACTTAGTATCAAAATCGAAATGATGCGCCAGCATTCTCACATTTGATGTTGCAGCTGTTTTCGAATTGATTCCGACTAATGATCACGGACTGCAGTAAGGTATCTACACATGAATGCATTAAATTCAATCCCTTTCTCGCTGAATCATAACAGTACAGTGCAGGTGGTACCTCGCAATTCAACGTCCCGAAATTCGATGGACGAATTTGCAGGAAGGTTGACTCGCAATTCCACGCTTTCCCCGCAATTCGACCTGCTTTGGCCATTTTTTTTCGCGTTTTTGCATTGAAATTTTTTTTTCTTTCCCGAGGTGTCTCGCAATTCGACTTTATTTTGGCAACGGATTAGGGTCGAATACCTCGCAATTCGACGACCCGAAATTCGATGGACGAATTTGCAGGAAGGTTGACTCGCAATTCCACGCTTTGCCCGCAATTCGACCTTCTTTGGCCATTTTTTCGCGTTTTTGAATTGATATTTTTTTTATTTCACGAAGTGTCTCGAAATTCGATTTCATTTTAGCAACGGATTAGGGTCGAATTGCGAGGTACCACCAGCTGTACAACAAACGCCGTCAAACGTGTTCTTGCTGGACGTCGGAACCCCACAGAGCGACACATTAATCGAACCCCCTTCGAAATCTGGAACTCCACGAAACATTCCTTTCCTCCCCGGAATCGCGGAAATGATTCTGGTCCCCATCATTAGCCAGTCATATCCCTCTGGTCGATTCTTTTCGATGCGAGTGGAACAATAAGCGAGGAAAGAACGGTTGAATATTCAAAGTAGCCAACCGTCGAGTCGGGTGCAACCCAGAGAGAGAGATTTCTTCCACCCCGAGGTGCCCCCAAGCACAAACCCGAGCGGAGCCAGTGACAACTCGGCAGCAGCATCAAGACCTTTTATCGAACGCAGTAATCACACCTTTTGCGCGGAACAATACGAAAGGCGCAGCTTCTTGGACTCGCCTTTTGTGTTTCCTCATTCCCCCACGGCATATATCCATCCAACGGACGCAGCAGCAGATTGTTGCCAGGGAAAAAAAGAGCACCTTTGTATGCTTTTTGTACTCTTGGCGAGATACAGACAAAAGGCGAGGAAGGAGCAGGAAAAAAAGGGGGGATAATTCGTGTCACTGGATCCGGAATTCCAAGCATCGTCGTGAGGAAGTGAAGTCGTTAGCCACACACATATTAAGCGCATGTTCCGTCGTGGTGCATCCTTGGAAAGTCTTTTCTTCTCAGAACATTCCAACGCTTTACCGGATTTTGTGAGATTGCATAAAAGATGATTGCAAACTCAGCTGCAGCCCATTCTCAAAATACAATTGAACCTTTTGATTGAGGAATACAAAAGGAGGCAAGAAAAGGATTGATTCCAAAAATAAAACGCATCATTCAGGCTGTGGGGTTCAGCTGGGAATTTCCTTAGGAAATCCCAAAAAGATGAACAGATAAATTTATTTCATTTCCCCCCATAATTAATTCACAGAACACACGTAGTAGAAATATCAAAAATGTTGGAAGAGTGACCTGCTATGGTTTTCAATATCTCCCTTCCAGGAATCTGCACTATTGCACCTGATCGGCTGAAAGGGATAAATTAATGGTTCAGATATTAAATCCACATGTGTTAATTGATATTCAAAAATGTTCACCAACCAAAACCGATATTTTTCATCCCCAATTGATACATTTCAAAAATTACAATTTTCCGTGGTCTATGCCAATGTACTGTACTGTAATTGGCTGCCAAGGAAAAATGATACATGTAATCACGTGAATGCACATAAATGTACACTCCATTATTCGCTTCGAATCATCACGTGAAACGTTTAAAAACTGACATAATCATCAAGTACTGCACTGAAGTAAGACATCGAAAGGCATTGGGAAACTTCGATCAGGTTCGCAAAACAAAACAAAAAATGTTTCCCCTATTTTTTGGGGCGGAAAAAATTGAACGTTCGGTTGAAACGAAGGACGCAAAAATTGTTACCCACACGTTGGCATTTCTCTTGTGTCTGAAAGAAAAACTTCTCCGAGAAACGTGAGACATCATTAGATGATGAATGAGAGTCGTGAAACGTGAAATTACCCACATATTTCGATTCCCTCGGCCTCCGGAATGGAGGCCACTAGTGGCCAACGCCGCCGATTTTGAGCCCAAAAATGTTTTGATCTGAAAATTTTACCCTGGCGAGGACAGATCGTTTTTCTGCCAGACAAAAAAAAAATTAA
>CAJPEX010000440.1:54723-104371 GCA_905338405.1 Notodromas monacha
ATCATGAACAGAACATCGCTGTGAAGAATCAGCATGTACATTGACATTAAATCTGCATAAACAAAACAAAAAATTCGTGGCATGGAACCTATCATTCAGGACAAAAAGAACGGACGTTGAAAATATCGTCCACCTAAATCATGAAAACATGTCTAATCCGGAGACTGAACAATGGATTTCTCGTATAACTTTCTGCAGGCAAAATTGGCTCAATTATTCGCACAGTTTTTTTTTTCAATCGGGGAATCTTCTCTGAAATGGGTCCGCGAAAGAGACTTCTTTTCCTGGTTGATGATTTTTGCGAAAAATGCATGATTGTTCACAATGTGTCCGAATTCAGTACTCGTTTCTATCCTTGCATCCATTTTTCAATTTACCTTTTGGCACTAAGTAAATTTTGTCACTTCAATCAATTTGTATTGTTGTGAGATTGTTCCATCTTATGCTTTACATTGGACACGACGGATTATCAACATGCATCTCTTTTTTTCTTTTTTTTATCGCTGGGACAGAAACAAATGCGATCAATGCAGTAACGTTGCGGCAATAAAATACTAACTTAAAGCCTACATAATCATAACAAAACCAGTCAAAAAACTAGTGTAAATAATAGAAAATGCGAATTACGGTATTCCGGCTGACTTAAAATGAGATTTGTAGCTTGGATATTTATTGGCACATGAGCTTAAAAATTAATGCACTAAGAATAAAGAATAACCTCTTTACAGTAATTGTTTCTTCCATCACAAGCGTAGGATAACGATTCTTTTTTTTTATACAAAAAAGAAAAAAAATGACCAGTAAATTTTGAAAAGTTGGTCATGCGCCAGAACTTGTTCATATTTAGCCAAAAAAATAAAAATAAATCACGCGGTCATCAAAGCAAAAGACAGCTACAGCAATAATCCTGCTGCGTTCATTTCATCCTGCAATTTTTTGGCGTGTCTGTCGGCAGCAAAAGAGATAATCTGACGACTTGCATTCCAAAGAATCGTGCTTTTTCTTATTATTATTATTATTATTATTTTATTATTATTATTATTATTATTATTATTCTTCTTCTTCTTCTTCCTGTCAGTTCAGAACTTGAGGCAATCCATTCACACGTTTCCTTTACTAAAAGGCCGCCGCTGATGGACCGAGTTTCATTCGCTGCAAGCACTCGGTAAAAACCCCCATCACGACAATGGAATAGCTTTTACCACAGCCTTTCTCAGAGCGGAAAAAAAAGCCGCTGAAGACATTCTCGATTCGCAGATAAAACAGCGGAAAGAACGGCCTTCACAAACCGGTTTCAACGCGTTTTTCACTCAAGTTTCTAGGTCAAAGATCAAAGAAATGCCAGTCGCAAAATAATTCGTTTCCAGAGGAGTCTCCAATAAGACTGTCGCATCTAAAAATAAGCAACGGTTGAGTTTGTGTGTGTATGTGCTTAGAAACAAGGAATGCGCCAGAAGGACCGGTTCCTTTCCCTCTTCGTATTCCGAGGTCTAATTCCTACGAAAATTAATGGTTTTTCCAGAGAGAGAGAGAGAGAGACGAGCGGCAAAAAAAAATTCATTTCACTTCTGAGGGCGACCAGGTTCGGGATTGATCCGAGGAGATAAGGGAATCAATCACCTTGTTCGCCACAAATTGCCCGCCACTTGCGACCGACTAATTGCCGACGGTACTGGATTGACGACAGCGATTGCGTCCGTTCTCGGGCCGCATTCCTCTCCCGGTGATTCCATTTCGACGCATTCGCATCGGGAAGAGACGAAGAGACAGAACAGAAGAATTTTAAACGAAGGTTACAAAGAAACAACTTTTCAAGAGTCTTGCAGCAAAAGGCCACAATACAACTGATGAAAATTGGCCGACAGTTGACACAAAACAGCTTCTTTAAAAACGTAGAGGACGAAAAAAAACAAAGTTCCTCGTCGAGTTTCAATAAAATTATTTCTCGTGAAAAAGAAATGCGTTCCAATTAAAACTGATTTTTTTATTTATTTACTGAGAAACGCGATGAAATACTGGAAAGGTTATGGTTCAAGTATATTTATTGCATTCAAAACCAACACGAGAGCTCCACGAATGAAATACATACAGTTGTTTTCTCTCCACAACAAAATCCAGAAAAAAAAAGGAGCCAGAAGCAAACTCGTTGTAGAGAACATCTATTACATAATGAAAGAATCCTACCAGACAAGAAAAAATCGTTATGCGGAGAAAATATTTGTAGACGAGATCGTTGTAGAAAGAGTTAAACTTCATTCAAAGCAATTTTTGACACGATTAAGGAATAATATTGTATAAGGTACAAACGGACATGACTGCACATAAACTCAAATGGATTTCCTATCCGAAATAAAAAAAAAAATGCCTTAAAAAAGCAATCAAATGCACTTTCGATCAATAATGAAGCTTAGCTGGATGAATAATTAGAATGAACGCAACAATTCCGTCGATGAAATATCGTGGGCTTCAACAAACTTTGGCATCAAAATCTAAGCTTTGTAACAACTGTTTTGTAACGCAAACTGAGGTAATTGTACAGCGTATAACTCAAAATACAGTGTATCTCCCATAAATTTATTGCAAAAAAATGTGCGTCGAACATATCCCGCATGGTATCAGAGGATTGCGGAAACACAGCATTTTATCGCGTTTCTCAGTAAATTTAAAAAATCCGTTTTAATTGGAACGCATTTCCTCTTAACGAAAAATAATTTTATTGAAACTCGACGAGGAACTTTTTTTTTTCGTCCTCTACGTTTTTGAAGAAGCTGTGTTGTTTCACCAGTCAGCCAATTTTCAGCAGTTGTCGTCGCCTTTTCCTGCAAGACTCTTGAAAAGTTGTTTCTTCGTAACCTTCGTTTAAAATTCTTCTGTTCTGCCTCTTCCCGATGCGAATGCGTCAAAATGGAATTACCGGGAGCATCAAAATAAAATTAAAATAAATCGATGAATAAATACTGCTGAGAAAATACTAGCACAGCATCGTAGTCGCAGATTAATGACTTCTTTTCCCATGGGATAATCTCCAAGATTCAAACTCGGATGAAATGGGGAAAGCGCCGTGCATTGAGGTCACTTTAAAACTAGGCAGCCAGCTGTTCGGAAATCCGGGAAGAAACGGCGAAAGTTGAAGCAAAAGCTGGCAAGTAAAAATCAAATCTGACTACTAACATCCAAAAAAAAAAAAAACTTCGGTATATAAAATTGTTTATTAAAAAAAGAAAGAAGAAGAAGCGACGATTCGCAACGGCGTTACACTTGTGGGGTTTTCCTTCCACGACGACGGGGCCCAGCGGATTAACCTAAATTCGTCTCCTGGGGGCTCATCATCCGGCTGACGAAAATTTCGACCTGGCTATCTCAGGAATCTGATTTATGATCCGACGAGCTTCAGAGTAGCTGACATGCCCAACACCCATGACCCAAAATGCTTCCATGTTCTCGAGTCAATACTCATGCACGTCTCTGGCTTCTGACCACGAAACGGCTCCACGAGTAACTTCAACCACCTGCTGCACTTCAAACTTGCGACTTTATTTCCACCATCAACGTTTAATTTTTTTACAAACATTTACAAGAGAGAACGCCAAGAGTTGGACCAGCCTCATCACGTTATAGAGGAATTATTCAGCGTCGGTATTTTATTCGGGTCTGCATGACGATGAATTAAGATACAGGACTTGTTAATTCAATCAAATTTTCATCGGAGATTCCAAAAATGAGAAATTTATTTTCTTAATGAATCCGAAGGAATTTTGAGCGTAAATCGCAATGTTGCCGTTTCCAGGATACGAACAATGATTCAACAAGTGTGTCGTTCCTATAAAATGAATTTAATTTGAATGCCCAAACATTTGATAAACATTCTCTTCAATTCAATTCTGACTTGTGCAACTAAATGATCACTCATAAACACTCGTGAGTAAATGAGGCAGGTAAACCGAATTTCTTAATGATAAGGCTTACTTTGAACTTTGCAATCTTTATAAAAAAAATTACTAAGTTACTCTGTAAAAGTTAGGAAATTTCCTATTTTCCCCCACGAGGCCTCAAAAAACGTAACCAGGTAACTGGAAAACTTGATCACCACGAATTTTCCTTGAACGGATCGTATCTGCTAAAAAAATAAATCCCCAGAATTTGTTGGAGACGTGGTCAAAATCAATTCCCTCGTCAATCAAGACAGTTCCCTTATTGCCTGAATCGAAGCCATCAGTTCGCTAGATTTAGAATACCCAAGACACATGCCGTTACGAGTATTCTTTCCGAAGCTGCAGTGTCATGGGAAGTAACTCCATTGCAACATCATAAATATTCCGGAGGAATGCCACGAATGAATCACGGATCAGGAATGCAATCAAATATTCAAAGGTGTGGCGAAGAGGCTAGGGGATTTTGAGAAGGACAGTTTTTCGATTCGAGTAGAAAAACCCCCGCGCAAAAGACCCCCTTTTTAAGGAGTCCGCAGCATTCGCTTCAAGTCGCACCTCGTTCACGCGGGAGCTGTTTTCTTTCCGACCTTTTTTTTTCTCCGTTTAGTTCGGTATTCACTTCTTCGTTTTTTTCAATACTGTAGATATATATATATAAGTTTCTTTTTCTTCCTTTCATATCCTGAGTTTTACTAGCAGCAGCAGCAGCAGCATTTCCGCTTGGCCGGAACACGATGTTCGACAGCATACCAAGCCCTTCAATCGCGGGCCCAACGCGAGGCAGCGATAAATCTTCCGGCGCGGGGCGAGAGCAACCGGCGATTTGTTCCTCGCCACTATCTTACGTCGGCGAGCAATTAAAAATTTTCCGGGGGCATCGCCAAGGACACGCTTCTTTCACAGGGGGAAGAAAAAAAGCGCCATGGAGCCGCTTTTTGCCAAGATGCAACCTATTCTTTTTTTTTTCTTTTTTTTTACTGTTCGAAAAAATGGCTATCTTCTGCTTTCAAGTGCAAAAGTGCTACACCGACAACTATTGTACAGTGCTGTACATATTTTTTGCCGACATCGATGGTCAATGCTCTATGGCGGTGTCGCCGAATTTTTTTGGGCTTGAGGAATGGCAAATTTCCAAAAGATTTTCTGCGGACCAGCAAAGTTACATAACATTTTTGGGGACTCGAAGAATTTTTGTTTGAAAGACTTGACGGAATAAAGGAACAGTCTTTGAAAAGTTTCTGCCTTTTTCAGAAAATTAAGTTAAGAACCAATGAAGCAGCTATAGTCGAATGTCTTTACAAAAAAATTAAAAAGGTGGGCTTGAAGAAAGGTTCCTGAGAATGAAAATTTACATGAGGGGAAAAGCGAACTTTTTTCTTAATCAGAAAATTTAAATTGCCATTGTCTTTCTAAAATTTCAGATGAAGATAACAAACTTCATATACTGTATACTGTACAGTAATTAAAACGTGTCTGCAAGTTCATAATCAGAAGAAAAAAATGAATATACTCTATTTCGTAAATTAGATTCGTCGAAGGATCAGCACATCGCGGTTCGACCGGCAATGAACAGTTTCCTTCGTGACTTCGTGCATAACAATTTCCTGAAAAATTCCAACCCAAAGCCAGATGAAAATATTGACAGATTCTTATTTGTTTTCCCTCACAAACGCGGCGACAGAAATACTGTACCACGTTACAACTCGAAAATAAATATTTTCGAAACCCTACTTCAGTATACAATTGCTGTACTAGGAAATATTACCAGATTCCTGCTAGAAACTTTCCAAGAGAAAGCAAGAGAGTATCGGTTTTGATCCTATTGCGAAGTTGCTCGCATCGAATTCACGTATAGCGTGCTCAGCAGCAGCAGCAGCAAGAGCAACAAGACCAAGAACCAGCAGCAGGCAACATCCCAACCTCGCCTCGAGGGCATTTTTTCATACCTATCTCTCTCTTTCTCTCTCCCTCTTCTCCTCCCGAGATTTCGATCCCCGATAAATACACCCGGAATGCCGGAACAGCCGTCTCATCACTGACCCATCACACGTCTCTCGCGCAGAAAAACGCGGACCCACGATGGGGCCCATGCACGACAAGCAAAGCCTCGCGGAAAGGGATTTTTGTGATCTCCACTTGCTTGCTCCTCGCGGGATACGAAGTGAATAAGAAGCGAGAAAAGAGAGAAGATACACACACACATGTGGGACAACAGAAACTATAATAATTTCAAAGAAATGAAAAAAATAAAATGAACGGGATGAACCGTTTGCTTCGGCCAGTCTCTCTTTCGCACGACCCGCATTCACGCAACCCCAACACCCGGCCCAGTCTGCAAATTACGACTCGCGGGGATCGAGAAAGCTTTCATGGGCAATTAATTCGAAACGGGAAACAGGACACGCATCCGCTTTCTTATTGGGAAGAGGATGATGATGAAGACGAGGACGACGGCTTCCCATGAAACAATAATAATAAACACCTGTACAATCTAAAAAAAAACTTCACTTCTTTCCCGATCGACGCTCGGAAGCGAGGCCAGGTCACAGTCAGTTCTGATCACTTTCCTTCCATCGAATGGACACCACAGTAATTGGCTCGAAAAGTTGCACTATTTTTCGAGATTTTTGAATTCGTAACGTTGAAACTAGATTTGATCTCAAGAACCTTAGCAGCAAGTACTGTACGGTATTTCGTTTTCAACTCGAAAGAAATTCAACTCACTCTCAAAGATCTTCAGGACCTAATCAAATCGTCTGGCTCAAGCTAAAAATAATTCGCATATGAACATGAACCTTCATATCAGCGATTTTTTTCTTCAATTTTCTCATGCATAATTTGAAATTTTCTCAAATTTCTTTTTGATTAAATATTGAAAGGCTAAAAACTGTCAAGTGACTTTTTGGCAGATTTTTTAATTACAACCGCTTAACGAACCTGATAGTTGAACTTAATTGAAAATTTTGAATTTGAATACCACGTTTCAAGTGCCGTAAAATTAACGATCATCACAATTCAACAGGTCGATGGTGATTTTCCACAACTGGTTTGACATTGACGGTCGCTCTCATACATGGAACGCTAATCAGATACAACTCAATTTATATTTCTTCAACAGCAAAGATTTATACAAAAATAATTGTAAAAACGAGTTCGTCCTGCTTCACGAGATTTCTTCACAAGACCTTGTTTCGTAGATTGACTCGTCAACTGAGTCGCTCGAGTGGCGTAACGATGCGAACCCGCGATGCGACACGACACCACTCGTCGTCACACTTGTCGTCACTCGATCACGTCGCCTACGACGTCGTCAGCAAACAGACACGCACGCGTTCACCAGCGGGCTGACACCTCATGTTATTCCTTTCACAGCCAAGCACTCTTGTTCTTCCATTTCAGTAAAACTCAAAACAAAATCAAACAACATGGTTTCCTTCGAACTGACGAGAAAATTGAAAGCCTCCGTGCTGGAGGGTGCTTGGAAATTATTGGTATTCATTTCAATGGGACTAAAACATACCTTGCATTTCCCTAACAAGTAGGCAGCACTTCATCGAATCTCTTGATAGTCTAGGACTCTAGAAGATTGACCTCACGGGTATAAAATAAACTTTGCTCAGTAGCGGACACAAAAGAATTGAGATGCCGTACTTTAATTACATATTACGATTCCCGAGGAGTTCAATTATTGCTTGATATGCTTTTTAAAACCGTTAATCCCTCAATCAATTTGATTGAGGTATTTTTTTTAAATTAAATAAGGTCCCGCAAGTATTTTTTGCGTCATTATCGGCCCAGTTCCAGAAAAAGAATTTTATAAATTAATAACTTCCAATATGATGTCGGAAACCCCTTTTGCAGCATCCATTAGGAAAATGGATTCCTTTTCCTTCTGAATAAATAATTGCTGCAGAACGCACAAGAAGCAGAAACAATTATCGAATCAATTTTTTTCTTCAAATTCCATTACTACTGATACTTTGATACTTGGAGGTTTCTGCTTTCGAAACCAGAAAAGAATTCCAGCGTTTCATCAACTATTCTCGAAACCATTCCCCGGGTTTCAGAGATACGAATCCTTCATGTAGAAATCGCTCTAACCCCCAAACTTGACGTACTTCTCAAATTAATGCAATGATCCCTTGCTTAGATCAAATAGACAAGTTAATGATCCTTGAGATTAGGACAAAATAATCCTACTAAAATAGTCTCTTCATCGCATTCGAACACGGTTTCACAGCGAAGTAATGAAGGGGGAGCTGAGCCAAATTCGTGACAGCGCATTATTTTTTGTTCATTCGTTAGTAAAAAATAAAAACAATATTTTGAACTAGTTCGAGAAGAATTCCTTGACCAGGAGGCACATTAGCATAAGGCAGCATTTTCCCCCTTCCATCCACGCACGTTTCTTCTCTGTCGAAACTGGTTCTCATTTATTATCCGGAAGAAACATTTACAATTACTCCGTTCAATCAACACCCACTGCGTTTCTCTCCGTCACCTCGTATCCGTTTAGTAACCCAGTTGCGAATGCCCAGTGTGCTAGATAAAAAAACCCAACAAACGACCAGGGCTACGAATTGCGCATGCGGGATAAATGCGCGGAACCAATGAAGAGGTTCTCGAGAAGTTTAGTTTAAAAAAAAATACGAAGAGGGCCAAGAAGAGGGAAAGAACGGAAGAAAAATAAAAAGGAAACAGCCACATTGCAGACCGGAATCCAATCCATCAACCCGGATGCCCGCAGCGAAACCGTTACGGAAAGATCGATCTCGCGAACGCTTCAACAGTATCGCTCCGTCGACACCCTCGAAGCAACAAATGCAAATTACGTTTCGCTCTCGCTAATTCAAAAACACTCGTCTCATTCCCTTCCACGCACAAATTGATTTTTTTTCCCTCAAAAGAATGTACAGTACTGTATAACGAACGCCTTCCGACCAGATCAGAACCTCCGAGCGGAATCGTTTTCGAAGTTGATCCGAAGCACAACAAATTAGAAGAAATTCGCATGATTCGAGAAATTCACGAAGACTTGATATACCATACCACATCACTGATTGCGTTCTACACTCCAGCTTTTTGCGCAAGACTTTGTTCATTTCATACTTGACTCGTCGTAAAATTTAAAATTCTTCCCTTACGCCATAAAAATTACCAAAAATCATTCGCCTAACGTCATACCTGAAAACCCGTCTTTACCCATATCCTGGAATTACGGTGAAAATTAAAATTTCAGAAGCATTCACGGCATCAGAAAATTACTGACACAAACCCTTCGGTGATGCATGAATCATGTCTACTGGAAAAAAGTTTAACTCCCCAAATCGCGATGATTACATCAGTAAATATAAAGTTACGATAAAGCTCAGACAAAAGGCCACCAACCAAGGAACTTTTGATCGCGCCTATTCCTTGTAATTCAATCAGGAAATAACACTACTATACAGTTGTGGAACCAATGAAAAGATGAATAGTACTGTACTCAGGCAAAAGGCCAGCATTTCGGATAATTTCACGCTTCAAGAAGCGAGAATTTTTTTTATATAATCGCATACAAAGTTGCAAGCGCACATGTTCCGACCGAAGAAGAGAAGAAAGGAAGCTACTGGTCAACGATTCATAGGATGAATGATTCCTGAAAAAAAAATAAGATGAAGAACATGAAACGTGACAGGAAGCTCTTTTTTTTTTACAAGGGGGCCAAAGAAAGCTATAAAGCTGCCCGTCTCAAGCTTCTACTACCTAACGGAAGCATGACCTTTTCGCACCTAGCACATGGTTGCCTTAAAAAGCGAAGAGGGAGCGGTTCGGCACAATTCTTCACATCCAAGAAATAAATGAATAAAATACGTGAAAATATATACTGATCTCCGAAATCGAGAGGTTTTTTGAATAAAATGACAGAAATTGAACAACGCTGTTTGAATCACCAACGAGACACGAAAGAATAAAAAGAAGTTCATCGAAGCAACAGATCTGGTGCATATATCAGATTCCAGACGTCAGGAGAAAATCGGAGGTTATTCGAAAAACCTTGTATACATTTCGACGAATAAAATCCAGAATTTTCGTAGAACTAGAAACAGAAACAAAACCCTGCAATAAATGCATTCAGTTAAAGTGTCTGCCTTCACACACCCGAATCACGCCCATACTTCAGAAAACGTGTTTCAAAAGAGGAAACGGCATTTCTTTTATGACGAATTATCAAATTCGGGTAAATATGCCGGGTTCACTCTGAGTAAGTAACCCACCCGTTGAGAACATGGATAGCCAAAATATCACCCAACACCCAAGGAAATGAAGATTTCGAAAAGGTCGGGTTTCATTTTCATTTTTGCATTTTATCTTCACACGTTTGAAAGAGCACTCAAGCACTTTCGAAAAATTAAACCGAACCCACGTTCAGTCCCCAAGAAGAAGAGAGACTATGTTTCTCCGGTCAAGCTTGGTCGCCCCTTCGGAAGAAAAGGCACTCATTATCCCATCCCAGAAATGCAAGCTCCTAGGTTGGTCGGTAGTTTGATAGTTAATCGGGGTATCTAGTCGATTGGGGGTCACCGTGATATTTGTCGTAATGTTTGTAAGTGGGCCCTTTGAGCTCCGCCACGCCCAAAAGATGAGCTTGGCGGAGATCACCAAAAAACCCAGAAAATACAGTAAATAAATTCAAGGGATGGTCCATAAGTTTGTAGAATTATGAAAGAAAAACTAACATGGACTGCTCTTAAAAGCTGATAATGCCTTTAGTCACATGGTCCCCGCATTCAGATGCATGTCCAGTGCTGCTGAAAATAACTTTTACGAATTCAATGATTTTTTCTTTCAAGTGATAAAATCTAATGCGAACATTTTCTCGCATGGTCGTCAGCACAGTTTTGTTGGTCACAAAGATAACAATAATAGAATATCCGTGGAAAATGAACAAAAACATTTTTGTCTTTCGAAAAAATTAGTTGAACAAAAATGTCTTAACGGCTTCAATTAACAATATTCGCAGTACCGGAGAATTTTAGGATGCTGCAGCACGGATAGTTTGAGGGACTTCGGAGAAATCACAGGCAGAATTTGAAATTATCAGGATTGAAATTATTAATCGACATTTCGGGCACAATCAATCAAAAACGGATACAGTGATCGGATTTGTCCGATATTTTCTCAGCTCGGTACAAAGCTGGGGGGCTTTTGTTTCACGTCGATGGTAGACTGATGATGAAAACAAAATAAATAATAATTTGACTATCGAGGTCATCTCTAATGATGGCAAGAGCTCCAAGTTGAATCATGAAGTGCCCAAATCTGAAAACTTACAGACCATCCCACGCACAGCGCAAAAAAAAACAAGAGAGTGGGAGAAGTTTCCAAACAGAACTGGAAAAACGAAACTAGGGAAAAAATGTAAAAGCAAAGAAAAATGAACAATAAAGGAAGAAGATTCGTGAATCACAATGACTGATGACGACGACGAACTCGTCGGGGGAACTCGAAAGTACTCGGCAACTCGCGGGAGGGCATTTTGTTGGACTAATAACACACCGTTCCTGGGGAATCAATCCGGAGTCACCCGGCCCAACAAAAACCCAGGCATTAAAAAGGTTCGTCCCCGTGACACGTTGGCATTAACGTCAGGTGCGAAGCAATGCGATTCGACCCATCATCAGAGTTTCTCTCGCTTCCTTTTCCTCCTTCGGAAGAAGCTTCAAACATAGAAAATCCCATTTCTCCAGTTAACAGTCTATGATTTCATACTTTTGATTAATCTAGTTGTTTCACCAACATATTCCCACGAGTAACATTATTGACACCGTATTTCCCCAAAAAGACAAAAAGTTATCTGAACCAGTGTTCCCCCAACTTTTTGGGCCCACCGACCGGCAACTTTCCAAAACAATTTTCTACGGACCAGCAAAGTTTCATAAGATATTTGCAAACTCAAAAACGTTGTTCTGAAGAATTTATGGCAGGTATGTACTGTACTAGTTTTTGTGCAAAAATGAAATCAAGAACAAATGAAGCAGCTAATGATGGAATGTCTCCAAAAAAAATAAAAACCCGGGCTTGAAGAAAGGTTTCTCAGAACGAAAAATTAAAATAATTTATTTCAGAAGGTTAAAATTAGTCCGAAGTGTCAATAGGAGAAAATACTACTTTTATTTTACATTATATAATTTCAACTGCCATTGTCTTTACGAAATTTTAGATAAAGATAACAGACTTCATTGATAATGTTCAGACATTTATCATGCTATACAAAAAAATTCTGCGGACCATGGCTTGGGAACACTTATTTACCAGAATATAAGGCGCCATCAATTTTGAGACGAATCTCCGTTTTGTGATATTCAAAAATATTAATGACTATACCAACGAATGTAAGGCATAATTTACATTGTATCACCGTATACAATTTCTTCAGAATCGAAGGAGTCCAGTGAATCTAATCGTGTTTGATTCACAAGTTCAATATGCGACGTATGACGTTTCATCGCTTGGAAGTTACTGTTCATCGCAACTTTCCTGGCATTCAACCTTTGTTTTCTTAGCATTCACCACCTCGTGCAAAATTGTATCTCTGTTCAGCGAATATATCTTATCGTTTTTCATGCAAATAGTGAGAGCAACACTTTCCAGGGCAGAGGAATCGCGCCAAGTTTGACTGGCACAAAGTGCGAAGGAAAATAAGCCGAGCTTTCGAAGCGAAGAAAATCCGCGGCATATCATTTTTGAAAGTGGGTACTTCAACAAGAACAAAAAAATATGGTGTACGGTACAGTACTTTCCTTTCTTGCTTTCGCAGATTTCCACAGTTTGCTGACATATTTTCGTTGACAGGGGGGGGGGGGGATTCTTGATTCCATAGCCAAAGGTCCGTTTAACCGGAATCCAGAGGGTGATGAACATCGTTCCCACGAACATTCTTCCCCTGCAGCATCCAACGGGGCTCGGAATTTATTTCCTCGAATTTTTCAACCTCACGACATCAACATTATGCCCGTTTTCCCCCCGAAGCGGAATCGTCCGATGGGCATTTTTCAACAGGGTTTCGCCTTCCGCAAGGAATGCACCATTCGTACCCGCTCCCGGCCACTTAATGTCCGGGACACTTCCAGACATTCGCAGATTGTCGGCATGGCGACGAAAAAGTGTCTTTTAAAAAAAAATTCATGACAAAAATCCGGATGCAAATATCGCAACAAGTGCTAAAATTGACATTCCGTAGGTTTAACATGGAGTCATCAAATTTCACGCTTACGTACTTTCCCGACAATTAAGTCAACAGCGATGAATGACGCAATTACTGTACAGTACTGTATACCTTATGATTTCTGCATACCACGACATTTTGACCGCGAAGAATCTCAATTGAACTTCGCAGCGCGAAGATAAAATTTGAAAGTACAGTACGAAGTTTTAAAAGTCGAATTATTCTCGTACACGAATTTTTTGGCCATGAACCTCGTGACAGCTTAAGGAATCAATAGTACAGCTTGAAAAAACTTCTGTTGATGTGCTTTTGGTCAGTTTTTCTGCATCCGTGACTTGGGCAACTTATTGCCCAGCACATTCAATTTTATGACAGTAACTTCGAGATCAGAATCACTCAACAAAAAGTGAACCCACAGACTTGAAAGAAGTAAAACTTACTTGAATTTCATGCGTGTAGTCATTCAAAATTCTTTGAATATTCCGCAGACCTCAGCCTACCCGCAAAATAATAAAAATGGAAGTGTAGCAGGTAAAATTTCATCTTTTCATAGTAATTTACAGCACTTGAAGCCCTTCCGCGGTTTCACAATTCAAAATTGAATCAGAAACAATTTTGAAAGTGGGCACGAAACTGATCATCGATTACAGCACTTCGTAAAAATTACGTCCATCTTCATATCCATTCAATACTAATAAATAAATAAAAGCAACGTATACTGTACACGACTCACAACGATCAATCAGAGCCTCTTCTCGACAAGTTGCCACCCCTACCCTCAACTTCAATGGTACTGGTTTCTACGTTAGAACCGCATAAATTAGCACCAAATCGATCGTAACTCCATTATCTCACACCGAACATTTCACAGCTTATCTCCGTTCACCCACTCTCCTAAATTGTTACTACTTCGAGAACGACCCTCGAGGGGAAATTCATCAGGAATGTAAGTCCGTTGTTCCGGAGGGTTTCCTCTGAGTTATGCGGGTTGCAGATGAGGACACAAAATGACAAGATTCGAATAACTTCGGTCACTTAACGCAGGAAGCACTTGACAGGATTCCGACATCAGCGTGCTTCGGAAAATTTCTGATTCAACAAAACGGGCCAGGAAAAAAAAGTTGAGAGATTTTTACATAATTTAGCAGTGATAAATATCGAACATTTATCGTGCTTAGCGGTAGGATTCAAAGGCATGCGGAGACTCTTCTCATCTCGAATTTTCCATGTCCTAACACCAACAGTAGTATAGCAATGCCAAAGCAGCTACCACACAATACAGTATTGAAAATCATCGTAATGGCAATTTAAATACTGTACTGTACCTTTCAATTCAGCATTAAAATCAATATCATAAGCATACGTCTACTTATTTCTGAGCCACACGGTATATTTCTCCGGTTGACCAAAATCATGCCGAAAAGCGGTTCAAATCGTCCGTGGAATAATTCCAGTCTCCTTCAACAAGAAAAATTCCTAAAAGCACACGAGATAATACGAAAGAAGAGACTTGGGAGAGGGAGGGAGAGAGAGAGAGAGGAGAAGCAAATTGCAGGCCATTCGACAATAATCAATGCGTGCGAGCATCATTAGAAACAAAATTTAAAAAAAAAATAGAAAAAACGAACGCGATAAGATTCGAAAGAAGGACAAAATGAATTAGAAAATGAAAAAGAAAACCCCGAGCACCTCGTTGCTCCTGGCAATATTGTCGTCTAATCCCCCGCCGCCTATTCTGAAAAGTGACCGAGTGTGACGATCGCGTCACGCGAGCATTAGCATTCCGTAATATTTTCCCTCGGACCCTGCTAGGCGGAAATTCCTGTGGCTCAGGAATCCGCCCCCAGCACCCATGACTTCGCATAGCTCTTCACTTCTAGTCTCCCGGTTGATGCAAAACCGCATTAAAACAGGAGGAAGTCTGGAATTGATCAGGTTTTCGGAGAGCACGCGAGATCGGATTGTCGCCGAGGCAGCGAACGAGCAACGCGTGCAAGCATCATTATAACTTTTCAAAAAGGGGGAGAACATAAAAATAATAAATGGGAGACAATTGGATATTGAGGTCTAATCTCACCGAAGTGTATTCTGAAACGTGCTAATGAGAAAATGTCGATAATTTCCCACAAATAATGCACGAAAAAGAGGACATTACGCGTCTTGAATTGGACTATGTGCTAATCAATCATCTGAGAAGTACGTCACGAAGCTTCAAATCTATCCGTTTTCATCGATAAAGAATTCGAAATTTCCAATCCGTACACTCCATTCATGCGTACCATACATATTTTACTCTATTGCTAAACCTAGAGAAGTCCATCGCAGTGATCAATTATTTTATCACAATACTTATTCCGATTTTTCTGATCTTCAAATAAATCTTCAACATCCTCAAGGCGAAGTTCATCAATCTGAAGAGCAATCTGCCTGAATCCATAAATAATTCAGAAGGCTCTTCTCGAAAATCTGTATTGTTGGGCAACACACCTTTTTTTCCTTCGGTAACATGATTAGATATTTTAAAACAAAGCCTCGCCGCCCATAGATCAAAGTGCAGTATCTTACAAGTTGCACAACTTAACTGACTTGATTTTTGATCAGATTAGCTCTGTTAGGTCAAACAATCCAGGTCCCTTCTATAAAAGCTGTCGATGTGTGGGGGGGACATGTCTAAAATGAAAGCGAACGTTTTTCCTCCGCTGCCGATATGACATTCACTCGACAAAATGACGTCCCATTTGATCAAAATCATGTGAGGAAATTTGAAAATTCGTGGACTACCAAGAGCATAAGCTACAATCTCCGTTTCCTTCCAATTACCCGGCCCACGCTCGATAAAAATATTCGTTTGAAAATTGTCTCGACTCCGGAACAAGACGAGGATTTCCGGACCGGGGGGGGGGGTGGATCCCCAACGACTGAAAATGAAAATACAGCACAAGAAAACCACTGACCTGTTCTGGCGACTCGGCAAGGAACGCGTGGCAGAATTGGAGATCCATTTGGCCCTTGGGTTCTCTGGCCAAAAAGCTGAAGTGCGACAGCTCCGGGTCGCAGGACGCATACGAGATCCGCTTCAGTGCGTGTGCCATGTACACATTCTTAACAACGACGACATTGACGACGACGACGACGGGGAAGCAAGAAGAGAGAAAAAAGAAAATAATGATGATGAAGAAGAGCAACTCGAAATGCAATCGAGATAACAAGCTGCGTTTGAATAGAAGAACGCATATACAAAAAATAAAATAAAACAAAACAAAACTTGACGGGGAAAAAATTCCGACGAATACGCATACGCGAGGCGAAACGCTGGGGGAATCAATCAAAAGCGACCTGGATTCTTGTTTTTCCAGAATTTGTCGAGATATTTCACAGGAAATGCCCCTGAGGTTTCTCGCCGAAGAAAATGAAATTTCATGACCCCCGAATTTGTTTTGTTTTTGTTTTTTGTTTCCTTCTCTCGTCATTGAGATCAAAGCAATACAAAAATATCCAAGCATTCGAGAAGAAAGAAAAATTTGAGGAATAGTTCATTACTGAATTTCCGGAGTCTTATTGAATGTATGGCTTATTTCGATCGAAAATTGATAATTATCTTCGCCGTTGCTCAAATCACTAAGTTTGAAATTAAATTTCCACTCCGTCCAAGCGCTACTAATTTTTAAAAATAATTTTAACATTTTCCAACGAAGATTTCCAACATCTGAAACTATGTTTCAACATCATTTTTTTTTATTTACTTCCAGAAGCAGAATGCGATTTTTGTCCAACAAGGCAATAAAAAAGTTTAGCCAAGGGAAATCCCAAAAATTTTGTCGCATATGTTATCGCCACCACATCGGCCTGGAGGAATATGAATTTAAAAAAAAACATGGGTATGGTATACACAAAGGCCTGCATTCCAAGGTACTGACCAAAATTTCCCCCGTCCTTCCCACCAACGTTCCCAGAAATCTCCCCGAAAAAAGTACTCAAAATCCCTCGTGAAAAAAAAAAACCCTGGCCACAGGAATCCGGAAATTAAATTCCTTCCGTCTCCCTCAAAATTGCGCGCCATGCAACCTGCTTTCCTTCATCCCCAGACATCAGACTTTTCTCACTTAGAAGAATTCACTTGCAAATTTCAGTCGGACGAAAGGAAAAGAGAGAGAGAGAGAGAGAAACAAATCTCGAGCATTGCGAAAGGGGCAGGCTGAAAGAATGCTTCAGTTTGACACAGGGAAGAAATCGAGACTTTGAAAAGGCCCAATCTTCGCTTGACCCGGGGTCCAATTAGACAAAAAGACTGACTGACTCGGATGGGATCGAGACTCGACCGCGTTGTCGCGACTCGACACGCCCATCGTAAATCAAACACGCGGGAAATACGCAGATGCCAGGGATCGCACACGCCGACGACCGACATCGTCGATGTCGTAAACATCCAGGAATCTCCACCGAAAAATCCCGATGATTCTTTTACTGCTTCCCTTTATTGATCATCGTCAAATTCCCCCCGCGGGCAGACAAAGCGTCTATAAATAAACCGGTCTGGAAACGTAATTGCGGTTCCAAAGCACAGTTGAAGATGCTGGACATGATCAAATACACTAGGGCTTTGATTATCCGGGCTTCAATTTACCGTGTTCAATTTAAATTAATTTAAAAAAACAGCATCTCATTTTTGCCTCAATGGCTTTACTCCGCCCTGATCTAAATAGCTATCTATAGGCTAGTGAACTGAATGATTTGCGAAAAAATCGGTACAGTATCCATACAAGAACATAATTTTTTTTTTTACACGAAATAAAATGCTGGAAACTGTTTTACTGTTACGGATCGTTCTTTCCATTTGATACATAATGAAGACAAAAACACTTTCCTTAGCGCAGATATTCAGTGTTTCACTGTATATCTCGACAGCATAAAAAGCAAAAAAAAAAAAAAAAAAAAAACTATGTGAAATACCGACATTGCTTACCGGTAGACATTTTGTACTGCATGAATCCGAGTTTTGGAAGAGAAACAGAAGCCCTTTTTTGATTCCGGGATATTTAAAAAAATTGAAGAAATGTTCCATTCTGCCAAGTAGGAGGGCATGGGAACCTAACATGGACTACCGGTAAGTTTTTTTTTTTTCTCGTTAACCTGACAAATTCATGACATCAAAAATAAAGATGCGGTAATTCCATTGTTTATTATTTCCAAGAAGTAAAAGATACTCGTATACGGCATTCAATTTTCTTATAATTGGTCTCTTGTCTCGCTTTCTCTCACAGGTCTCATGCTTGTGGGAGAGAACTAATTGGGTATAGTTCCAAGATATTTAATTTTGTTTAATTTCTTACATTTAAAAAATTACGGTAATTAACCTCTCTCACGCAAAACATAATTAGCTTCAGATGCTTCTGATACCAAAACTGCTGAGATTTTCCGGATATTAGCGCTTCACTCGACATATCCTATTATAAATTAAATATTTAAAATTTAAAAACTACATTTTGCATGAAAAACGAGTCATTGGATTCATCGACAACATTACACGTGAACAAGAGAAGCCTTTTAAGAGCATACGGAAAAGCATATGAAGAACACGGACATTTGATTTTTCTGAATGTTACGCAATTACGAAATGCAGTAAAATCTCCTTACCATGAAACCAGTAAAATAGCTTCGTTGTATTGACAAATTCGTTATGAAGTACAGTATAGTAACTCATTTGACATCGTGGCTATTGGGCATCAGAGACCTCAAAAACGATTTCGTTCTTATCGATTATTCGTCATAACGAGATTCATTGTGAAGAGCGCTTACTGCATAATACAGAACAGGGACCGGAAATACGGCACCAAAAATAAAAACTAAAACACTGTATGCCTCTAAGTTTTCAAAAAAGGCGACACAGGCCGGAAAACTTCCGGACCAACTTTTTGCGCGTAGATTAGATACATGAACGCCTTGAAAAAGGAAACTTGCGTACCATTAAATTCGCTTTCATTTTTCATTCGCTTAGATTTATCCGCTCTTGTCTTGTTTTAAGTCGCTCAACACTTATCATGAAACTGAGTGTTACCAACACTCGATTGCTGGAAACTGAGTGTTACCAAGTTTTTAAAACTTCGCCAGTGAATTTTAATCGCAACAATGCGCGACTGTAGTTGACAACTAAAATCGAAAAAATAAACGAATCTGACTCCGTATGGAGCAATGTATATTTTTTAAAAACTCAAATATGCAATTACGCAGGCACGCGGATAACTTCCGCTTCATCAAGAATAAATACAGGAGATATTTCGCCAATAACCGGAACTGACAAACCGCAGAGCAAGCGGAAGTTTCAAATGGAAATCCGGATAGGAAGCATTTTTTTCCTCATCTCTTTTGATCTCACGACGAAATCACGAAAATAACCGTCATGCAACTCGATTCAAACCACTCGACGGTTGAAGAATCCACTTCTCAAGATGGGGTGTAAGAAAAAATGCAAATCCCCTGCGGGCCATCAGGTGCATTCCGATCACAAAGTACATTGTTCATTCCATTGGGAAAGAAACCAGTTCCAACCCCCCCCCCCCCACCCCCCCCCCCCCCCCCCCCCCCCCCCCCCCCACCCCCCCACCATTGGGAAAGAAACCAGTTCCCCCCCCCCCCCCCCCCCCTCCGGCAATAACTACTACCTCGTCGTGACGTCTCATTCCGGAGACATTCGAGGCCAGAGAGACATCTTACACAGACGTCTACGATTGGCAGCTAATGCATTTCCAATGTAGTTTATGTAGTCGAGACCGAGAGCGAGGCAGGAGAGAGGCATGCAGAGACAGAGTCAAACACACGAACGTCATCGTCACGTCTGACAACTTCGGAATGAATCAAGGAAAGGAACTGGATCACGTAAACCGAGCGACGTTCTTCGAATACCTTTGTATTTAAATCGAAAGAGACAGGAATGAATCGGCCGTGTAGAATTGTACAGCACCAACGGAGTTCGTACGGCGAAAAACATCCACGCTTGCAACACGAGCGACATCTACGTAAACTGTACTCAAATCTCAGACGGATGGTGTTAGAGCGGGCAGAACAATTCGCGCCAAAATGTAGTTATACGCTTCACTTGCAGTATTAATCTACAGAACCGAACGATTTTACAAAATTATGTTTCAAAATTTTTTAAATTGCTTTACTTGCATATAAAGAGTTGAGACAGGATACCCGCGAGCAACACATTTAAATCTTTTTCTCACATTTCAAGTTAACAGTATTTCATCTTCGGACTGCAGTACTGTATGCAAAGTTTACTTTAAATATTCACAGTTTCGTAAAATATTTCAATTTCTGTACAATCACTCCAACCTCTGCGAAATTATTTCAAGTACTGTATAGATCGTCCGTCAGATCATTTCAAAACGTCGCGTGTATTTACCGGTAATATTTTAAATTATAATCACAGTAAAAACGGAGAGAGGAAGTTTGTGGACTCCTTGAATTTTTCAACCATCCGAGCTGGGAATTTTTTTTTTAATCACTCGTGAATGTATCGAAAGAAAATTGATAAAAACGAATTTAATTAAACCATTTTCGAACAAATGTTGACAATTATATTTTCGATTGCTCGCGAAAATTAAATATCTGTATCCTCTGATACGAACTAATGGTGATGGAACACGTTTCAAAAATTCCAAAGACTCAATTGCAAGACATCCCAGGCAACAACATGGAGACTTTGACTCACCTTTCCATCAGGACTGCATACTTTGATGCCAGCGACAGAGATGACGATTAACACGGGTCTGCCTTTTTCCCTGGCCTCCTGAAAAGAACACGGAACAAAAACACACCTGTCATTAGAACCCCGTGCCACCCATCTGTTGACAGACGCTCATTAAGTCAGCAACAAACAAACCTTCCAATGTCAAGCAACAACAAAAAAGTAAGCTTACCACCCACACGCAAGAGGAGGAAAAAATATAAACACTCCGTTTGAACCAACAGCTCTCCCCATCCATCCCACCAAGGTCCATGACGTTCGAAAAAATTACAGGGTTTCTTCGGAGCAAGATACACTTCAGGCTATTCCTGGACTGACACTGGAAGGGTGGGGAAGGCAAGACGAAATTTAACATGGGCGTGTGAGAGACCTTGTTTTTTTTAGAGGACACAACGAAAGTCTCCTCTTGTTCCATGCATCTCTCAAAAGAGTAGAGGAGAAACAATCGTGGAAGAAGCAGCAGCAGATAAAAGATTTCCATTTTTCAGAAGGAACAGAAGTGGAGGAAACTGAATACCGGCATCAATTGAGAGGGATTAAATGCAATTAATCAGCCTATGTATCCTTCGATAAAATCCTAATAAAGTAAGCCTTGTGAGTTCAAATTACAAGAATCACACAGGTACTCGTTCCAGACATTCAAGATACAGTAATTAAATAACCCGACATTGCGCGGGAATTTTACAAAATCGCGCTGGATTTCCGAACGAAATCGCACAGACCCTCACACTTGAAATCACAAGAAAAAACTCTACGATTTTATGAAGACTTGCAAAATAAAGAAGAAAAGGAAATTCCGACGTTCAAACTCTTCCACGAATATTCCTCTTGAATTAAGATTTTAAAACAATCTGGATACTAAAAAGTATGATTAATCAGCTGGGGCAGCTTTCTGCTACGAATTTTTGGTTTTTCTGAATGGATGCAAAAGGGCGTGATTGTTACTAATTTTTTTTTCCTGAGAACTTCACAGATTTCCGATTGTATTCAAGTTATGTTATAGAGCAGAGAGTGGAAAAAACCCAACGTATACCTGCAACACTCGCATTTTTTTTCATCAAAAGGTATACAATAAAAACGTTTTAAAAATTCTTTCTAGCGGTAACAAGTCAGGCTCACGTGGAAAAAGTTATTTAATCTTGAAAATTTTGCGTTGGTGATGTTAATTGCGACATTTATTGGTCTGATTTTGCAATTTATGTGAAAAAGCTGCCCAGTCAGGGCAGCAATCGAGCAGAAAAAAAATTATATAGCAAATTAAGAAAGAAAATCTTGTTCACTAGAGTTCGAAGAAATCAACCTCAAGGCTTATTTAGGTACCCAAAGGCCGTCATTTCAAGGTGCTGTACAGTATTCACGCAACTTTTGAAACATCCCTCAAACATTTCCGAACGAGATCGCCTTTTTTTTTTAACTTTCTCTACATATCTGAAACCGTCCAACAACAGGCCACATCATCTCGAAGGAATGCCAAGCATCGGCTTTCCACGAAAAAATCGTTCGCCGCACGTTCCTCTCGGAAACATATGCCATCATTATCTCGGGGTCCCATCAGATGCACCGTCTTCGGTGTCACGCACTGCAATTAAACTTCCAGCTCGTCTCCGCAACCCATCTCAGCGCAGACGCCCAGGGACGAATGAACGAAAATAACAACAGTGATAGTAATAATAATAACAATCATCGTGGGCCTTTCGTGGCCAGGAAGCCTTGGACGCGATAAATGATACGCTGATAGAACTTCATCCCTCGTTTTATTCCGGGTTCGGCATCGCATTCATTAACCCGTTGACATGGAAGGTTTCACACAACATTTACAGTAACATTTTCAAAAAAAGAATTTCAGAACGAATTTTACCTGCATACTAGATATTACCTTAATTTGGAATAAGAATAATTCACGAATTTAACACATGCAAAAGAGGAAGGCTTCATGCGAAGCAAGTTCCCCAACCTTTTTGGGTCCGCGGACCGGCAAATTTCACAAACATTTTCTGCGGACCGGCAAAGTTTCATCGAAGTTTTACAGAGTCAGAAAAGTTTTGCTCAAAAGACTTTATGGTAGGCATTTAAAAAATTTCTGCTTTTTCTTTGAATACATAAAAAAAAAAGGAAGCAGCTTTAGTAAAGGGTCTTCGAAAAAAAATAGGAAGGTGTGCTTGAAGAAAGGTTTCTCAGAATGAAAAAAATACAATAACATATTTCAAAAAGGTAAAAATTTGTCTGAATTGGTCTCAAGAGAAAAGATAACTTTTATTTTTCTATCAGATAATTTCAACTGCCATTTGTTTCCAAAATTCCAGATAAATGAAGCAGACTTCATTGCTAATTTCAATCAATTTATTATGCTGCAGAAAATTCCCGCGGACCGGCGCTGGTCCACAAAACTTTTTGCCGGTCAGCGAGAAATTTTCTGCAGGATAATATATTTGTCAAAGGCAGCAATGAAGTCTGTTGAATTCATCTGAAATTTCGGAAAGAAAATGGCAGTTGAAATTATCAGACGAAAAATAGAAGTTGACTTTCCTCCTAATAACACTTCAGACCAATTTTTACCTGCTGAAATAAATTATTTCAATTTTTCATTCCGAGAAACCTTTTCTAAAGCCCACTTTTCTAATTTTTGAAGACATTCCTATATATAGCTGCTTCATTGGCTCTTGACTCTTTTTCAAAATAGCAGAAAATTTTTATGTACGTGCCACGAAGTCTTTCAAAAAAAAAATTTTTGTCGTCTGCAAAAACGTTATGAAACCTCGCCGGTCCGCTGAGCATTTTAGGGAAATTTTTCTGGTTCGCGGCCCCAAAACGGTTGCGTAATATGGGCCTAAAACAATCGCGAGGTAAAAAGTATCACTCAACTTTTGAAAATTACGAGTAAATTTTTATCCCAATAATTTATCGCGATTTATTTTGCTAGATTATTAAGCTTTATAATCTTTGAAAGTCTTGAATCGCAGCTCACATGCTTACAGAAAAAAAAATCTCATGAAGTTTCCAAATGTTCACGGAGTAAACATAATTTCAAGCTAGCTCTGGTTTTGCGTCGAAATAAAATTTGAAAAACATAGTACAATAATTGAAAAAAAAATTTCACGATCATGATGAACCCAGAATTTTACCATGCTGTTGGTGTTTTTGATGAAGCTAGATACAAAGATTTTCCTGCTTTCAAAATGGACATCCACTCAAGAACCCCTGCTCGTACAAGACAATTCGTTCCACTTCACGCTCTTATGCTTTTTCAAAAACCCATTCGTCAAAAAATTGCGGAGAGTAGCACTTTAGTCGGTCAAGGAAAGCGTGGTTAAGAGCCGCACTTGAACCCCTTTTTTTAGAGGTCTGATATTGGGCTCAAGTACTGTTTTACTTATCTCTTTTGAAAGTCGTTTCCCGTGGGAAAAGAGTCACCTTCAAGAGAAGAGAGCACTCTTTCCCACGGAATTCTAAGCATGGCGAAAAAATATGTTTTCCACCAGAAATGCTTCTACATAACGTCTATTTCAAAAAGGTTTGACCTTCTGCGGTCTTTGAATTAACTGCGAAGCATGGTTTCTAGCTCGAGGTTCCTTAACTTAAGAAAATTTTACCCGGTAGAAAAAGAGACAGGGGGAGAAATTTGCGTGATTGAATTTGAATGTCATTCGATTATTTTCCACGCCGACGTTTCCATTTCATATGTCCAAAAACGACGTTAAATTGAGCGTTTGTAAAATTGAATGTTCCTACTCGGGATGACTGCAACAGCTACAAATAATTATTTGATAGAATATCGAAGAAGAGGAACGCTATTTCAGCAGTGTTCCTAAAACATTACCTCTTTTTCCCTAAAGCGAGATGATTGAAAAGTAAACGTCGAATGAAGAATGTATAAATTATCGTTGGGGACATCAAAAATCTAATCAAGATATTGAAATTCCTGCAATCGATTCATCTCTAACACGCACATACTTTATTCAAGATTCATGCCTCTTCGCAAAATTCTTCCGCGGAAGAAATTCCACCCTCGCATTTGTCCGAATGAATTTTCTTCAAAATACTCAGGTCCGTCAAGACAAGTAGTTCATTGCAAATTCTCGAAGAATTGTACTCTATTCTACATACTGTACCGATATTGCAAAGGAAATTCCTTCACCGAAGCGATAAAAATAGGTAATTTCGCTTGATGGAAACGACGTGAGATGGATTCTCGCTCTGCCAAAAAAAAGTGGAGACCGAACACCAACAAATACATAACATTTCACCAGTTCAACCAGAAACGCATTCCTCGAGAAATTGCAGAGTACTGCACTGTACAGAGAAAAAATTTAGTGAAACGAGCGACATGAAAAACTAGGTAATTACTCCTTCATAAGAAATGAGAAGAACGTGTGATTAATTCGAAGGACAGCAGATATTATGATCGCCGTACTCGACTTCATTAACTTTTCACAAAAAAATATTCCACGTTCGATTTCAATTTTTTTTATTTGAAGTGATGAGGAGGAAACTTTCACACTCGTCCGTGACACTTACTGTGAAATTTCTTCAAGGATTATTCTCACATTATTGCATCGTTCAACGAAATACGTTGGACCACACGACCTTCAATAGTCATTTATAAACAAAGGTCCTTTGGACCCGTTGAAAAATCAACGCAATCTAACCGACAGGAAAGCATTTAGTTCAGGTCTTCAGGTCTTACGAAAGTATTGCACAAGTATTTAGCAGTAGCAAGAGCGTGGATTAAAAACCCATAGATGCAAAAATCTCACAGCTACGGCAATATTCTAGGTTGAGTTCTTCAAAATTCACGCAATATAATTTTCTCAAAGGGTTTAAAATTTTGAGAGAAAGTGTTACAATTGTACGAGTCAAATTTTTCAAGAAAATATGGCTGTCGCTTGAAAATACAGTATCTAACATGCAACTTCATTCACTTGAGCTGCATTTCAGAAATATCGCCTCCAGGATGAAAAGAACTTATGATTTTGAAACTTATTTCAACATTTTTAAAGCCGAAATAAAAGTACTCAAAAGTTCCAACAATCTCGAATTTGGTAGATCCGCATTATGCATCATTCAGTGGAAAACCACGCCGTTTCCAAATTAAATCATCAGTTTTACTCTGTTTCCTCCGCCATTTAAGTGAGTACGGTTAGTCGGAATCCGGATCCATTTCAATTTTTCAAACTTCCTCACATTCTTTAAACCAGCGGGATTTTATCGTAGAGCAAAGTACTGTGCCAGAACCCTGTTTCTCCGCCCAACGGAACGAGATTCCTCGGCAGACATGCAAATTGCACCGTGTTCTCCAGGCACTCAACAAAGGGTGTAAACTGTAAAGGACGAACGACTGCGATTCGAGTAACGATTAGTCAACGGTTTTCCTCCCGAGTCCGCCGAGAAAATACGACTTCTGTGAGCCATTCGTGAGCTCTGAGAATGATGCCTTAGACACCGTTAAGTTGCACAGACTGGTTGAGCGAAAAGCAATCAAAACTCGTTCCGCAGAAGCCATAAACTTGGCCAATAAAAATTGTGTACGGAATACTCACGTGCAGCTTGTTGAGCTGAAGTTTGACGATCTCCGAGCGCGTCAGTTCATCGCTTCCAGCAACTGGAAAAGATCCCACGTACTGTGGAAAAGCAAGAAAAACGAAAATGATTGTATGCCATGACGTCACGTCTAATGTGTATGAGCTGAAATAGCAAATAACCGAGAGGGAAAGAAGGGGCAGTATTAGATCAAGATACTGTACTGCATTCTCGCACGAGTTGCACCTTGTTTGCACTTCGAGCGACACCTACCTAATAAACTCCAACTGCAATTTAAAAGTTGTTCATGCCTTTCCCCAGATGTCGGCTGCACCCTCGAACTAAGCAACGAGTTCAACGCTGACGCAAGGTCGTCGCGCGTTAAGATCCACGAAATGTGAAGTTCATGGGAAGTACAAAGATTAAATTATGAAATTTGCTGTAACCTTAATACTGTATCAGACAATGCCAAAGAATTTGAAAACCTATAGCATCATGTGGACAACCCGCAAAGCATCGGTGCCTGGAAGACTGGAGAGAAAATTTTGAGTATTTTGCCCCTTAGACTTCTGTTTCATTTTTGAGGATTTCACAAAAATTATTATAATTCTCCTGAAAACTATTAGTAGCTGTCAACTAAAGATAAATGACGAAGAAAGTACTGAAACTAAGGAGAGTAATCGTCTCTTAATTTCTTGTCTGATTTTAGCATGGCATGGATCTCTATTTTCCCGCAAGGGACCGAAATTAAATGTGTAGAAACTTCACGTTCCCTGCACAAACTAATATAAAACTCATGCCAATGTCTCCAGGATTTCTCCGATTTACTTGAATATTCCAGTCTTCTTTTTGAAAAACCTGATCACATGTTTAAATCTGCTTCCCGAAATTATCATTTTTTGAGTCCAGTAGGGTGTGAATCCATCCGTGGGCAGTCCTAAAACAAAAAGCTCATGAACTATGAATTTCCGACGAATAATTTCCCAACTGAACTGGAACTTGGATATATCTCAAGTTGAAAGATCAGAATCAAGCGCGAAAAATCCTTCCAAGGAAGCACGAGCCGGACAATTTACTTTTTAATGCATCAAAAATCTTCGGAAATTTATAAATATATAAATCTTGAAAAAAAATCGCCATTCCGACTATGCTTTTCAGGGAAAAAGGAGATACTGCCGAGCTGAAAAAAGTTAAAATGTCCCTTCATCTTGCTTTAAAATACTGTATATAAATTGGGGATGATTCAAATCTACAATGAAACAAAACACTTGCTCTAACGAAATTTTCAAATCTTGATGCGTTCCGTATGCCGATTTCGAACCAAACTCTTCTATTTTCGAGAACTGTTTTACAATTCTCCGTCGGAGAGGGTGAAGAAAAGGTGAGAAATTGCTGGGATGCGACGCAAGAATACAAAAGCGGAACCGGCGACCCGTAATTTACACCAAGCAGTCGGAGAGCAACGAAAGAATTCAAACAAACCCCTTTTTAAACACATACACACACACACACACATACACGCCCAAAGATTCGTTAAAATTCCTGCTCGGAAAACATTTGAAGCACGCAAAGCAAACAATCCCAGGAAGCCCACAGAGGTCACAGGAATATTTCCTGCGCGTCGATCGGAGGCGGCAAGCCATTCGTCATTTCCAAAAAATAAATTTCCTCGTCTTCCAGCTAAACGCTGAATTTGAATCATTGCGAGCTGAAAAAGTCAACACTCTTTAAGTTTGCGTAAGACTGTAAAACTTCGCGTGCACAATTGGATCATGACTCCCATGCACTTTTAATATCAAATCAAAATCAGCATCAGTTCTAAAAAATAAAAAATAAACATTCAACGGGATTTTAGTTCCGTTCAAACATTTCCTTTTGGTCTCGATTTTTCTCACACTACTTATGAGTAAGACCTAGTGTGATATATTCTGCATCAATTACAAAACTTTTCTCAGCTCTTCGGGTCGAAACGTCTCAGTAAGTACTTCACGAATCCCTTTTCATGTCATCCCTTGAAATGGTAGACTGTAATCTCAATTATCGAAAGCACTCCCAAACCATTCAGTTTGATGCCTTACACTTCAGGATTGGATGATTAAACTCGAACTCTTTTGAAAACTCATAAATTTATATTCAAGTACAGGTAATCTAAAATGAGGCTTTCCTGGGATGGGTAATGGGACCTTTTTCCTTTCAGCAACCATGGTTGCAAACTATGATCAAATAAGAACTACACGAAAATGTTGAAGACAGGAATGATCCAGTAACCATGTCGGATAATTCAATGCTCTGAATTCTCCATTTTTGCAACAAACAAAAAAACCGCATTTATAAAGTTCGAGGGCGACGATCAGCAGCATCGATTTTCAGTAATGCTTTTCAATATTCGAGAAACGGTATGGGCCGCCGAAAATGAATGATTGTGGGAAAATGTGGCCTATAAGACGCTGAACCACAAATGTAAACTGTACAGTATCATATTCCCAATACCTAGCACTTGAAAAATGAGAACAAAATACATTCTGTGTTTTACTTGAAAACCAGGAACAGATCACGAAAATGGAATAAAAATCCAAGTGATGATCGTTGGAATCGAAAATATTCAAGGTGAAAGTGCAAATCTCGTCCCGTATCCAAAAGGATTTCCCACACGCCAAATTTTTCAATCCCTGGTTCAACAAAATTTTCCGACGGATTCGTGTTCAAGTTTGTAAGAAAAAGAAGGAGAAATAAATACCCGTAGGGTCTGGTGTCAAGGACAAGGGCAAACTTCGTTACCCTCCGTCGGCAAACAGCTTCCAGGCGTCGTCGCACAAGCAATTCCCAGACTCGATATTTACTGAACCGACGAACCCTTCCTTTTTTTTCTCGGAGGGTTCTTGACGCCTTAGGTTTAGACACAAGTGAGATTGCAGTATATTCGAGGATCTACAAGTATTCCAGTAGAAAATATGCTTTATTTTCGCGGTTACAGGTTGCGGTCAGATTTTTAGCAGCGATTCCGGCGGGAGAATTTCAACAGACACTTGAAATCTAGCATCATTTGAGGGCAATGAAATTTAGAAAATGCATTAGGTCATGTGACCCGGTTTCTAGATTATTTCTAGACACGGACGGAACATGAAAAGTCTGCCGATAAAATACTGAATTTCAGAGGAACAAACTGATACATTTAAACCTCGTGGAAGTGATGCGTTAGATTTAGTCATGTTAGGACATAATTTTTTTTAGTGCCGTATTTCGAGAATAGGTACAGACTAAAGTGAAAATAAGTGAAAACGCATAGAAAAGACTGAAGTGCAAATCATGGTCAAGTATCCTTTGCATAGGCCACACAGAGGATATATAAAACAATTTTAGGAAAATGCGGCCTACACGCACGTATTTACTGTGCTATTCTGTGGTCACGAGGTTTCGATAACATTTGCGCCTGGATTAAATAGTAACGCGACTTTTTGTCTTCGTCCATTAATAAGGAAAAAGAAGCAAAAATCATATTCTTTGAAGTGTAAATTTGCTTTTTGGCGGAATTCCCGACAGAAAAAGCGACGCAGAAGTTTGCTGATGGCAAATCAAAAGGTTGATGCTCTCCGTCGCACTTCCTGGTTCTGATTTTATACCTCCGTACCTGAGGATCGAACAAGCCTGATTCTTCTTTTCCGGATTCTACTTGAATATTTTTTCAAGCAAAAAATCAATATTATTTTCTTTTTACTTCTTAAATCCAGGAAATGGCTAATTATGGAAAAATGATCACCTGCATCAGAGGGAGGATTCAATCGGAAAGGAGGGAAGCTTCGTTCACATAGATGACTTGATGGTCATGGTGATGAACAATTGACCAACCTCTGAGTGGGAAAGAACATTGAGTTCATTGATTGATTAGTCTGACGAAGTTCGAAGAAGCAGATACATGTAAATATAAATTTCATCAAGGAAGCGCGGGAATGCAAAAGAAACGCGGGATTATCTTCCATCCTGAATTTTTATTCACTTCTAAAATATTATTTTAAAATTGTTTCTATAAAATAATGTTTTCCTACATTATTTACTGTAAAATTTTAATTCTATATATTTTCATGACATTTTCGTGCTGCTCACAGCAATGCAGTCAAACCAACGAAATTTATCGGTACTGGAATAATACTTTAGTAATTTCCCATTGAACATTATTTTTCATACTGAAAAAACGTTTGGGAGATTTTCTACCTTGAAAAACAGTAAATGCGTTTTCTTTTCAACCTCTCATTTCCTTTATTCGCCGCACTTTCATGACGGGAAAGCAAAAATTGAAGTGATTTAAATTCACTACCGACTTTCGACCTTGTGCGAAGAAGTAATACAACATTTATGAATCCTCGGGCTGAAAAGTGGAAACAAGAAAAATTTCCTCAGCACATGACAAAAATATCCAGCTGAAAGAAAAATGGGCTGCCAGGGATTTTCGAATGTTTCTCAGAAGAAAATAAAATGAAATTACTTTTCCAAAAACTGCTTTGAAAATCGTGAGCAAAGCCAGTGATGTCAGATCACTTGAACAATCGTGCGATTTCACCGAAAAGCAATAGCCCGTCAATTCGACCAACAACAACAGAGAGAGAGACTAAAAAAAAAAAAGGGAACACTGTTCCATTCCCACAATTTATTCAACCCACTACAAACCGACACGAAAACAACGGGTTTTCGAAACTATGGCCAAGTAGGGAAAGAAGCACTCACATGTTTCATCTCCCCTTCTCATTTTCTTTGTTACTCTTCATAAATCCTCGGCGTAACAACAGCCAAGCGGAGAAGAAAAAAAAAAAGCAAAACGTAACCACAAAACAGCAAACAGCTGAGCATCATTGAGAAAAATGAGCCAAGGGATGCGTTTAGTTTCGCGTCCTTTCAAACGAACCCAAATCGTCTATGCGGGACGCCGGCTTTTGTGGGAAATTTCGCACGCACGAGGGGACAACTAGGAGGTGTGTGACTACTCGATTTCCTCCCATAAAAACGGCATGAATCTTCCTTTTCCCAGCTGCGAAAACAAGGGGGTCTTTCCATGGAATTCCAGACATCTACGAGTATTCATCTCATGAAGTCCAAACTAACTCAATCATGGTATCCTACGTGAAGCTGATTTACGTCTGCTAAAATGCATCCGGAACAACCGATATAATAACAGGAAATAGGAGTCCTATTCCGGAAATAATTTTTCAACAATTCGGGAGCGTCGTTGCATCCGACGGTGTTTTATTCAATGACGTACAATATATTCATTTCACCCCGTTCTAAATTTTCTAAAAATGTTCAGGAATCCTGCTGAATAATACCGCGATGAATAAAAATGGTCCGAATTAAATTAAATTAACATGCTTTCAATCAAGGAGCATAAATCCAGTTTTTTTTCGGGAAGCTTTCAAATAGATCAAGTTGGGAACTGAAGCGTGGCTTGTATTAATGGACTGTGTGAACAATTCACAGTAATTCATGTGTGTCCAATTTCTGCAGAGAAAATTAATAACATTCTTCAAACATAAACATATGTCCAATACTGTAGTTATGCCCCACATTCGACGGCGTCACACACGATTATGAATTTTTTTTCGTATTTTTCGCAGTAGGAAGCTTTAGTTTTCAATGAAACAAGAAGTTATGAAGTGTAAAACGTATTTAATTGTAGTTTCTATAAAATGCTACTATTGTACAGCGTTTTTTATATGAAAGGTTCAATATCAATATAAACAAGTAAATTTTGGCAACTTGTCACATCGCCAAATATGACCATGATATTGTAGAAAGAATCAAAATTTCGTTATAAGACACGACCATTCTTTCTAGAAATATATCCGACAGCCTTCATATCCGGAGAAACATCGGCTGGTAATATATTTTGCTTCGAAGTCGAATAAATAAACTCTTTAATTCATAAATTTAACACTTTCAGTTATATCCATACGAAATATCCACAATAAATTCATATCTACAAGAAAAAATACGCGTGCGTAACCGATCACATCACGAATCGGAAGTCTACGTAGATGTTCCTGAAATTACAAATAATTAGGGACACTCATTAACGAACCATCTGAAAAAGAAAAGGAAACATTTAGAAAAAACGAAAATAGAATACCACTGGCTCGACTCGAATGAGCTTCAAGAATGTCAACGTAATCGCCGTCGTATCAAATAAACGAGCAGCTGTATATACTTACGGGAATTTAAAAAAAGATAACCTGAAAATGGGCTGGAAAAGTATCATAAGCTAGACGCAAAAACTAAAAACACCAGGTCAAGTTATAAAAATGGCAACCCTCAACGTGAAATGAAAGTGCGAGCAATTCAAAAATGATGTATCGGAATAACTGGGTAAAAGAATGTCTCTTGCGCTGTGAAAAAAAAAAAAAAACAATCTCCCGTGCCTGAAAGTTTGCAAATGCCAACCATTTTTCCGAATGACAAAAACGCGTTCGTGGAGAAAGGGCGACAAGTATTAAAAAAAAAAGGTCTCCCGCAGCTGCAAAACTTTTCACCTTCACGGTTCGATTATATTTTTCCGTACGTACAAAGACCAGAACTGCTAATATCTCCCAACCCTTCTTTTCAACCTCAGACATGAAGTGAATTCGTACAAATCGGCATTCACGAGCTAGCTTGAACACTTCTTTCTTGGCCGAGGAAAATGCATGCACAATAAATCTTCGTAGTCTGTCTTGTACCAAGAACGAAGGCTTAAAATAGGTTTCGGTCAATCTTCTTTTCTTTCCTCTTAAAAACGCAAAAAAACAAAAATGCGTGAATTCAATCTCGGTCGATTGAAAACAATTTCCTCCTCGGGGCTCGAAAGAAAGTCGTAAAAAGTTAAGAGATGGAAATTTCATACAGTTTTCGCTACTCAAAGTTTGAATACGCTTTATCAGGACAAATATAATCGGATCAGAGAACGAAATTTTTTCTTTTCCTCCAGTGATTTCCTTTCATCTTGGTCGATTGAAAACAATATCCTCCTCAGGTCTCGAAGGAAATTCATATAAAGTTAAAAGATGGAAATTTGGTGCTGTGTTCGCTATTCAGAGTTTGAAAACGCTTCAACAGGACAAATAAAATGGCATCAGAGGACAAAATTGTTCTTTTCCTTCTCTATATTCATATTCTTTTCACTGTACATCAATAAAGCTTCTGGTTCGGACAAAACGGGATTAATCCTGGATATTCAGCTGATCTAAAAAAAAAATTAAAAATACCCCACAAGGATCGTATTGAATAATTTCAATCCCGAAATTATAGGCAAAGGATCATTTGCCCAATTAGTCTTTCACTTAATTTCAAAACAATTCAAGTTACATTTTAATTGATTTTCTCTTTCTTTTTTTCAATCAAATAATCGGCAAAAAGGCATCTGAAAATTCGAGTTTTAGAGATATGAGGAGGAAAACCTTCGAATTGGGAGAGATTTTTAATGCATTATTTACTGGGGAATTCAGACAGGGACTCAGAAAAAAATCGACAAAAAGAAGGAATTCAACTCAAGTGAGGTTTCGCATTACGGGGATTCAACTTTATATCGTACAGTAATAATCATTAATTAATTGAGGTGCAAGTTCAATTGTTCTTTTCCTCCTTTAGAGATATGAGGAGGAAAACCTTCGAATTGGGAGAGATTTTTAATGCATTATTTACTGGGGAATTCAGACAGGGACTCAGAAAAAAATCGACAAAAAGAAGGAATTCAACTCAAGTGAGGTTTCGCATCACGGGGATTCAACTTTATATCGTAGAGTAATAATCATTAATTAATCGAAGTGCAAGTTCAATTGTCCTTTTCCTCCTTTCCATTAATATTCTTTGCGCTGTATAGCAATAAAGCTTCCGTTTTTGGACAAAACAGGATTAATCCTGGATATTCAGCTGATCTACAGAAAAAAGAAAATTGTAAGCTACCCCACAAGGATCGTATTGAATAACTTCAATCCCGAAATTATAGGCAAAGGATTATTTGCCCTATTAGTCTTTCACTTCATTTAAAAACAATTCAAGGTACATTATAATTGATTTTCTCTTCCTTTTTTCAATCAAATAATCTGCAAAATAAGCTTCTGAAAAGTCGAGTCTTGAAGATTTGAGGAGGAAAACCTTCGAGTTGGGAGAGATTTTTAATGCATTATTTACTGCGGAATTCAGACAGGGAATCGGAAAAAATCGACAAAAAGAAGGAATTCAACTCAAGTGAGGTTTCGCATTACGGGGATTCAACTTTATATCGTACAGTAATAATCATTAATTAATTGAGGTGCAAGTTCAATTGTTCTTTTCCTCCTTTCCATTAATATTCTTTTCACTGTACATCAATAAAGCTTCTGATTTGAACAAAACGGAATTAATCACGGATATTCAGCTGATATACAAAAAAAAAATTTAAAGCTACTCCACATGGAACGTATTGAATAATTTCAATCCCGAAATAATAGGCAAAGGATAATTTGTCCAATTATTTTTTCACTTCATTTCAAAACACTTCAAGTTACATTTCAATTGATTTTCGCTTCCTTTTGTCAATCAAATAATCGGAAAAAAGGCTTCTGAAAATTCGAGTCTTGAAAATTTGAGGAGGAAAACCTTCGAGTTTGGAGAGGTTTTTAATGCATTATTTCCTGGGGAATTCAGACAGGGACTCCGGAAGAAATCGACAAAACGAAGGTATTCAGTTCAAGTGAGGTTTCGCATTACGGGGATTCAACTTTATATCGTACAGTAATAATCATTAATTAATTGAAGTGCACGTTCAATTGTTCTTTTCCTCCTTTCCGTTAATATTCTTTGCGCTGTATAGCAATAAAGCTTCCGGTTCAGACAAAACGGGATTAATCCTGGATATTCAGCTGATATACAAAAAAATTTAAAGCTACTCCAAATAATGGAACGTATTGGATAATTTCAATCCCGAAATTATAGGCAAAGGGTTATTTGCCCAATTAGTGTTTCACTTCATTTCAAACATTTCAAAACACTTCAAGTTACATTTCAATTGATTTTCTCTACCTTTTGTCAATCAAATAATCGACAAAAAAGGCTTCGGAAAATTCGAGTCTTGAAGATTTGCGGAGGAAAACCTTCGAGTTTGGAGAGGTTTTTAATGCATTATTTCCTGGGGAATTCAGACAGGGACTCCGGAAGAAATCGACAAAACGAAGGTATTCAGTTCAAGTGAGGTTTCGCATTACGGGGATTCAACTTTATATCGTACAGTAATAATCATTAATTAATTGAAGTGCACGTTCAATTGTTCTTTTCCTCCTTTCCGTTAATATTCTTTGCGCTGTATAGCAATAAAGCTTCCGGTTCAGACAAAACGGGATTAATCCTGGATATTCAGCTGATATACAAAAAAATTTAAAGCTACTCCAAATAATGGAACGTATTGGATAATTTCAATCCCGAAATTATAGGCAAAGGGTTATTTGCCCAATTAGTGTTTCACTTCATTTCAAACATTTCAAAACACTTCAAGTTACATTTCAATTGATTTTCTCTACCTTTTGTCAATCAAATAATCGACAAAAAAGGCTTCGGAAAATTCGAGTCTTGAAGATTTGCGGAGGAAAACCTTCGAGTTTGGAGAGGTTTTTAATGCATTATTTCCTGGGGAATTCAGACAGGGACTCGGAAATAAATCGACAAAAAGGAAGGTATTCAACACAAGCGACATTTCGCCTTACGACCTAAGTTGAAATATAGCATGTCATTATTATTAGTAATTAATTAACTTCACGTAAGGACCTCCGTTTGAGTGGCACCGCTTGAGGTGGCGCTAGTAGAACTTGTACAAGTGCCGGCCGCTGCTCCCGTTGACGCCGGGACCGTGGAGCGAACGATCCAACAACGACACGACTGTCACTTTTAATCCTTCCAGGAAGTAATCACCGACACTTGTCGAGTCATGAACAACACCCGACGACAGACACTTGTATAACCTCGTCAAATTCACAGTCAATTCATCGCTTCCCGGCTCGAACCTTGAGGTTCATAACTTCCCCGGTCACAAACTTCTTAACTTGTACCTTCTTTTTTTTTTACCTGAAAATTTTCATTCAGAAATACGTTCCTTTAAAAGAATTTCTTCACGCGTCGAAGAAACATCGTCGCGGAAAATTTCACGCTCATCGGGATTACCGCATTTGCAGCTGATTCAAACATCACTATTGCGCCGAACCATTTGAATTGATGAACTCGCGTAGTCTGAATATTCGAAGATAATCCGCGGTGAAAAAAAACCTGTCAATAAAAATCAGTGCTAGTCAGTGTAACACAGAATGGAAGAGCTGAAGCTGAAGGACAACATGGGAGACGAACATTCAGCTACATTAAAGGAAACTAGGAGAATCTTACTCAAGTATTTTCCGGACGTTGTCTTACGTGAATTCAGCATTGCATGAATAAATAATACAATTACTGCACAGTTTTATGCGTATGTGTATATCAGCAATCGTTCCATCCGATATTTCGAAAATTTTGCCAGTTTCATACACAAATTTTAGCCCTCGATTGATTGACAAAACTGCGAGTGGCTTAAAATCGCATAAATACGTTAATTCCGATAAATTTACGTTGCCTTTTATTATCATGTAAAATGTGAAAATGTTATAATCATGGCGTTTTCAAGTGAGCCTGCAGGAAATTAAACGAAAATCAGACCATGGTATCAAAAATTGTGTCAATTGACACCCTGCCCCACCCCTTAACTCGTAACGGTCCTTGCTCACTGCGTTTCTACAAGTGCGTGAACGGTTTTTATAACCGGCGGGTTTCGTACGTATGTTTTAAGGTCGACGAGTAAGTTTTTTTTTTTTTTTAATACTGTACATCCATACGGTTTTTTCGCCCTTCAGCCACAAAATACGGTGGCTGAGCTTAGTCTAAAAAGCAATAAACGTCCGAAAAGTTGGGGTCAGCTGGAAGTCGGAGAGGCATATTATTTCGAATTTTTGCTAGTTCCAATAAACCCACGAAAGTCAAATATGATGAAATCTGAACACTGAACCATCCGAAAGAGACATAAACAGGCCTCACAGTTCCCAGGCAGTACAGGATTTTATTAATCGTGAACTCAGACGGAATTCATCCGTGTGCAGCGCAGCGTTTTTAATATTTATCCTAAATCTACAGCATACGAATGCTTCCACGACGTCATTCGTTGACCATCTCCGTCCATCGAGTAGGGAACATTTTTACAAAAAAAATAATATTAAAAACAACTCCGACGAGGGGGAGGCACTTTTTTCGTTCTTAAAAAGCAGCGGGCAAAGCGCTCGTAAGGGCTCTAAGGAAGCCCGAAAAAGAACGCAATATTTTGCGGCTGCAACTCCTTTCTAGGGTAAGTAGGGGCGAGTTCCTGACAGGTTGTTTGGACGCTCAAGAAAATGATGCCTTTTGAGGCCTTTTCCGGGAGGGTTTGTGAAGATGGATAGATGTTTTTTTTTTTCTGCAAGTTCCTGAACCCTCAAAAGTCTGGATTCCGACGAGCTTCCTGCGTCAGTCACCTCATCTCGGAAAGTCACAGTTTTTACTGCTCGTCGGAGGAATGATTTCAGCAATTTGAATTGAATAGGAAAAAGGAAAAAAACGCAGACATTCACGCAAAATCGGACGCCATGAATTCTCGCAAGCACTTATAATTTTTCAGTCAACTTGTAACAAAAATTTCCTGGCAAATCCAGGAGAATTTTCCATTACAGTAATTGGCAAATCAGTGCAAACTATATCACACACGGACGACCGAAACACAATCTTCTCAATGTTTCACCGTCTTCCACGTCATACGTGGCACTGATAACCCGCGAATGAAAAAAAATTACTTTTAATTTCCTTACCATTAACATTTAATTTTTGTGAAGATTTTCAAAAAACTACTGAGTTATGAAAGAATGCCAAAAAATAACGCAGAAAATTTTCCTGCATGAATCTAAGACGCTATCTGCTCGTGAGCGAATGTCGTTTCTAAAAAAAAGTCTTAGAATCATACAGAAATGGTGCCAATACGCTCAAGAGATTTTTTTAGGTGACTCAAGAAAAATCCCCTTGTGGATGAAGGGCGAAGGAGGAAAAAAAAAACGAAGCAGTGGAATTTCATGTTATAACCCAAGAACCATTCTGATTGTATGTCAAGTCACAAGCATAAGTAAATGGAAATTTTCCATTCTATGGTCAAGAGGAATCCACTCCAAAATCAGAGATTTATTTGAAGATAAAAAACGGCGCGGGAGAATTTTGTGTATGAATCTATTGCCCACCCTGGTTTTCTGTAAGTCATAATCGTAAGTTCTAATAAAAACGGTACGACCACTCACAGGAAAATATTCTTCCAATATTTTGGAAATATTCTCTCGTGACTCGAGAAGAATCCACTCATGAATGACGGAAGAGAGAGAGAGAAAAAACGATGCCGAGGAATTTTATGTATTCGGTACGTGAGGAAAATGCGGATTTTTTCGACAGCGGCGATGTTGAGGAGCTGAGACCTCACAAGAGATAACATCATACGCATCGCTCGTACACACACTCCCAGCCACGGGAATGAAAATGCGACTGTTTAACGCACGAAAAGAGGTTCCTTTCCTCGATTCAAATCGACGTCATGCCCGACGCGAAGAATCCGCCTTCTTTACATTCCGAATCGCCCAGTGGGATTCGAACGCATTCCGAAGACGGTACCGTTCTCAGTTTTGCACCCCCTCTGCTATATTCCCCTCTATTTTTTGTGCCCAATGTAGTGTGCCCATTTGTTCCCAAAATTCCACGAGGAATAGAATGAGACCTGCGTATAGGGCTTCGGCGTTTCGAAAGACATGCAGGCACATTTGCCTTTTCAATTCAGCACAATCAATCAAATCAATAGAATATTCGATCTGATTTTCTTCTCGATTACAACCGCAAAACAAATGGACAAATCACGACAGCACCCATTGCTTGAACGATTCATACAGTATTTCCAATCCAGTTATAGTACAATTACCGGAATTCCCCTTAAGAATGATTTAATCAATAAGCGAGTCTCAGCTAAATTCTGAAACCACTAAAAATATAAACCCTACTCCAAAAATAAGCTCCGATAACCACCACGAAATGCAATGCTCAGAAAATGTCCTTTTGGTACCGTTGGAGCAAGAATGAAGGCCACATTCAAATTCAATTTTAATAATTCTCTACATTCCTAACATTATTTCATCAGTAATCCGCGATGAAGATTCCACGGAACCATAAATCATCACGAATTCATCAATTGTCTTTTCATTTGTTTAAGGCTTTAAGACACATCCATTCTCATAATCTGTAACAAAGAATATGACATTGTGGTCATAATATTGTCCCAAGAGGTAATTCTATTTCGGAAAAAAATGAAGAATTTCCAGGGTCCCAGAGTTATTCAAACATACTTCGACACTTGCGACGGTGTTTTTGTTGCCTATACACATCGTGAACTAAAAAATCATTCAATGAATGAATTTATTGTGCAAAACTTTTGATCACATTCAACCATAGAAAAAAATCTTGTTCGACTTTCAATTCTTTGGTGCAATATAAAATACAGCAGGAATTAACTTCGACTTGACAACGGTTCTTATGAAGGGTGGGGTTTGCAAAATATGGCCAAATGAATTTCGGATGCGTCGAGCGTTTTTTTCCACACGAAAAGAATTGCTCTTATTTTAATTTTTCTTCAAAAGCAAAACAATGCACATGGTTTTCAATTAAAATGCTTCAACTTCGCAGGTAGAGATTCTTCGTCTTTGAAAACCCAAGTTCTCTCTCATTTTTTTTTCGAAGATAACGTGTATTTTTCCAAGTACAGTACTGAGTACTGCGTTCATTCAAAAATTGGGCCGACTTCATCACTATTAAATAAAATAAAAAATGAGACATGCCTATCCGTCGAACAGCTGTGAAAATGCTTTTCATGATCGCGAAGTCAATTTCATGTCTCTCCATTTCCAGCGCCGTAAAAAAGATTCCGCGACGAATACCAAAACTCGATACTGATCTGTTCCGCATAAAATAATATCAATCATCCACGTAAATTTGGAACAATAATCACACCAGGCTGAGGTCGAGATAAACTCGAGTCGTTTTGCCTCTCTGACAAGCCATCGATCACACTCAAAAAATACATGAACAACACATAACTCGTGATAACACACATTATGGCTTCAATTGAAAGCTCCACATCTGTGATCCAGCCAGGATTGCGCCCAAAAATATTGCTTCGAGCGAATGTAAAAAAAGCCATTTCCAGATCCAATAAAAAGCACCAAATAAATAATTTCGTCAATTAATCTTTCGCATTTGATGATACTACGATCGAATCAGATCAATAAATCTCACCATGAAACCTCTCAAGTAGGCAGCGGAAATCTAGTCTTTATTCGCGATTTGAAAAGTATTGATCGCATCGACTATAATTCTCGAAGCATCATTAGTTGAAAAAAAAATAAGATGGGGAGTTTTTGATTTAATTGACCCAATAAAATAAGCCATCTCTCAATGCCTCCAGTAATTTACGAAGATAACCCAACGCAAAATATGCATAAACTGCAGAAAATTGACCCCCGATTAATGAGAAAAAAATTGGGCTCTGCCCTTTACAATGCCTGGCTTCAGGAGTTAAACCGATTTTCCTAAAACGCCGTCAATTTTTTCTCAATGACATGAATGCATTACAGTAGCTCATTATTTACGTAATAATCAATACACAAATAATTCGTTTCCTCTCATGGAATCGTTCAAAAATGCCTTTCATGAAGTGGGATTCAATCTCCAAATCATAAAAAAGGAGTTGGCGCTCACTTCATTCCATGAGCCAATCTGCGGACCATCCAGCAAATGTCTCAAGTAAAATTCAAATGACGCTCACCACCCCTTGAAAAAACCCTGCATTAAAATCGATGCAATTTCCGAGCAGCCAGAAAACAAGCCATTTCTGAAAGACAATCCATGTTGGCGGGAAATGCGAGACGAAAAAAAGGTTTAGCCTTCGTCATCGTCGATGTCGTCGCCAAGTGAAAAAAAGGGAATCTTGTTGAAACAGCAAGAAGAGGCGTCGCCGATCGCCGCCACCGCCGCCGTCGCAGAGGGGGGGGGGGGGGGGGGGGGGGGGAGACAAANCCGCCCCCGCCGCCGTCGCGGGGGGGGGGGGGGGGGGGGGAGACAAAGTTGCTCTTGGTCTTCGATTTTTCATCGCTCGAACGACAATCTATCATGCTCTTCTTCCCACGACGCGATCATTAGCTGAGATCGGGCAACGACTCGATCGACGGCGATAAAAAAGGGAGGAACCGAAACTTCAACTTCGGCTCTTCTTACCCAGAATTTTTTTCTTCCCACTTCCTTATTCTTTTTCTTCCGAAGCCAAGAAGATGCGTCATTTATTATTATTATTATGATTATTTGCCGCTTGTCACAGTCTGAAAAGAAAGATCCGCTCTGCTTTTCACGTCGCCGCCTACTTTGAAAAATGACCCGGATTGGGATTATCTGCATGTGAACTTCAGTGCGGTTCTCGCGACTCAGAAATATTCCCACGGAACTTGAAATCACAGGCGACGTTTACGGTACTCGCGAAATATACGCGGGAGAAACCTTACATTTGCTGTAATGCTGATAAATAATGCTAAGCCGTATCGATAAATTCTAAAACCACTCAGCGTCAGCCACAGAACTCACAATTTTCCGGACGGTTAACCGTGTGAGCGTTTGCCCGGCAAAGATTTCGGGCCATACTATCAAACATTTAATTCAATACGTAAAATATTAAAGAGTGGTCAATGTTAATAACGTGCCCACATCACTGCAAATGTACACTGTAAATTCTTTAGCCCAGATAATCAGTTCTTCGGACGGAAAAGACACCAGTTGACTAACAAATTGTGTTCAAGCATTTTTGCATCCTTCCACTGAATTTAAATTTGGCCACGTTTAAAGCGGAGGCCAGATATAATTTCATGAGATTTTGAACTACACAAGAATTTAAATTTCAGTCAACAGCACTCACACGAACATTATTTTTTGGTAGCTTACTTCCACAAAAAAACAAAAAAACGACGGTGTATCAAAAGAACTGCTGCCTGCCAAAAAGAAGCGGAAATTGCAGCTGGAAAATTTCGCACGCTCCAGGGTTCAAGTTCGCAGGGAATTGGCCAAGGTCGTGCAATTTAAAACACATTATTTACTTACTTGAACTGAACGACAAGAAAGAGCTAATAGGACATTTGAACCACTCGGGGATTATTCAAACCGATATCAAACACTTGCATAGTTGAAGCTTCTCACCCAACCTCAATCAGAAGTTCTCAACGAGCTAGAGCTGAAATCCTTTCAAGAATGATTCTTGAAAAATGCCGACACTTGGAATTTTCACAAAAAATTTCAAGTTAGGATTTCAGAATTCCGACAACTCTTATACAGCACCAGACAGTGGGCATCAGTTAACCAAAACATACCGTAAGTCAAAAATCGTTGATGAATAATTCACCGCTAAGCTAACACAAGCAAAACTATATGAATAGAAGCGAGTCGGTTAAAAGTAGTAAAACCGATAGCAGCAGATAAAAAAAAATATATATATATTTTAATGATTGTTCAGTTACCATAAAGTATATTTCTAGAAACTTTAAAACGGGAAAATGTCAAATACTGTACCCCCATTTAATCATAGCTCGTATGCGTTTAAGAAAATTTCCTACCTTCAGAATGAGACGAATATTTCAGATTTTCAAAAATTTTCGAAGAAATAGGTCGTTGTACATTTTTGAAACGGTCAACAAAGCTCAGGGTTCGGAATACTAACAAAATAGGAATGTGTGGCATTCGAGTGAATACGGTAAAGAGTTTCTACGCGAGATTTCCAAAATACGGAGGAGAAACTCAAAAGACGACATGATTCGCAAAAAATAAAAAATAAAATACCGCTGAAACCACTGGCGCTATCTCTGAATGACTGATCGTCGTTTGCGTAAACATTCACGTCCACATCAGATAAGCGCGCAAAAAAGGGGCTGCTTGCTCAGAAGGGGATCACCGAAAAAAATAAAATATAATAAACGAAAAACAGACGGAAACACGACGTCGCAAATATGCAAACAGACGCAAAGAAAATTTCTAAAAAAAAAAAATCCCTCGCCTAAACGACAGATGCATGCGAGAAAATTTGTTGAAACTAACCCACAGATTCAGAAGATCCGCAAGATACTGTACTAAAGATTTCGAAGCCCACATGGACAACCCACAAACACGGAGGCAAGAAACGCAACACCATTTCCACGCTTGTCTTTCTTCCCCCGCAGAACAATCTTTTTCTTAGCCCAGCAGCAGCAGCAGCCGAGCATGAACTCAAAAAAAATCATAGGCATAATTTTAACAAAACCGCAATAGAAACCTACACGAAAACTAAAAAAAAAAGGTTCGGAAATCAAAAATCGAGGAAGACGGGGAAACACGTCGGCCGCAAATTATGCGCGCTTTTGTTACCGAAAACCACTGTCAGAGGCCGTTTGCTTTGCTTCTGAGTCGAAAACCGATGATGGAAGAGTTGTGTAAAGGACCAAACCCACCCAGTCAGGAATTTTTCCCTCTTCTTCTTCTTCTCCTTCATGGACAGAACGTCGACATGTCTGATATCTCCAAGAATCCCGTTGGAGGCGAGAATCAGGATAGTTGTGTCCATATCCGTAAAAAAAAAAAAAAGATACATGCATATTTTTTCTCTCTCTCGCGAGTGGACTGGGGTTGAGTCCTTTCCCTTCAGCCTGTTTCGACGCTAACGTGTCGTCTGTTATACTTGGAACTTCCCCGATGTCAGTACCAAGATTTGCTACTCAGAATAACGGGGATTTCCGAGTTCCGGACAGTCCATCATCTTCTTCAGGCTTGTGCCGCGAAACACGTCGTCAATTTCTTGGTGGTCGTGTTGTGGGGGTGGTGAAGGAAAAAGAGGAAGATATTCCTTTTTCCAATGAGCAGCGCGAAGCATGTTGAGGGGAATGCTGGAATGCCTGGGAATAGTATTAGGTCGGAATCAGAATATTTTTGTCTGGTTGTCAAGAGTCATTTGCCTGAAATGCGTGAGCAGTGTCCGTGCTGAGTTTTTATGTGTACTACACCAACAACTCATTCCTGTGGGGTGATTTTTTTTTCTTCTCTAGAGTCTGCATGAATTACTGTGGCAGTGGAATAGTGAATGTCGATTTTCTTATTACTGTATTCAATTGGACGGAATCCGTCCAGTGAAATGCGACGAAAACTCGCGCCGGAAACACAACTAAGAGAAAATTTCTTCAATGAAATCCACGTGATAACCGAAGGCCACCTATGAAGAAAAAATGGACGGAAAGTTTACAACTTTTATTGTAGGTTCATTTTACCGCACAAAAGCATTTACTGTACATATTTTCATTGTTTCAATGTTCCTGGTTGAGAATTCCTTCATATGTCTGTGGCGCGGTCAAGTTTGATACTTGAGAGTGCATAGTTTCTCCAAGCTTTTTTGGAAACGTCTTTAGGCTACCTTTGATTAAAGCATTGCAGATATCTTGAATTAATTCCCCTGTGATACGATTACTGTTGGAATAGCTAAAAAAAAAAAAACTTCTGGGAGATGAATTGGGCATTGTCAGAGGGTAAGACTCAGAATGCTATTCATCACGATTTAATAAATACACTATGTATGACTTAATAATTGATGAAAAGAATTCAGTGGAAAAGCGAGAACTCCCAGTAAATTCTACATTTTTGAGCCAATCTAATTTAAAGGTCGTTAATACTAGGCTTTGAAAATGATATTCGAAGTCTGTCAGTACTGTATTTGCAATTTTAGGAAGATTTGGATAAGTAGAAAGTATTTTTTGCTAGCTACTGTGAGGCTCGAGCTGATGGCTACTCCCGTGTAATCCTTCCTTTAGTCTGTTGCCTAGTGAAGTGGATTACGGGAAGTAACTTGTAGTCCACGGGTGGGGATTTCGGTAACTCGAGGTGGTTTTTTTCTTTATTATTATTTTTTTCAAAAATATGTTTTATTTCGTTTAGACCATTGCTGTGAAGTAAGAGTTGATCTGTTGAACGTGGACAAGTGCTTTTTTCTTCCCTGTGGCAGAAAGAAGGCTGATGTCACGAGCAAGAGTTCAACGCCTCTGGGTTTCAAGTTTCACTGGGTTCAAAACGCGGGACCCAACCAAAAGTTCCCCTGGCCAAAAGCACTAAAACCCAAGCTGCGTCGTGGTTGTCAGAGACCAGAAATAACAACGGGTAAAGTTGAAATAAGAATAATTAGCTCAGACAGGATTCAAGCATCAAAATCTCAAGTCGTGGAAGTTCCAGTTAGGTTAGGGGAAAGGTGGTAGAAGTGTCTTCTTCCATTTACAGGTAAATCTCCTCTTTTAAAAACTCCCAGGAACCTGATGAAAAATTCATTATAATGAAACATTCGGTGTATAAAGATTCTTGGGTTTCAACACATTCCAGACTGCAATTTGGTGCAAAATCCGCAGCATAACACTTCCAAAGCAGATGTTTCAAAACCTGTCATAATTAATAAGTATTTCTGATGAACTGAAGGGGAACATTTTTAAATAAATACAGTAGCTTAAAACAGATTTGTGAACTCGCAAATTTTTAAACTCATCCGTCCCCAGTTTAACAGAACTACTGTATTCTAATATTCTACGGATCACTGTGACGTTGACCAACAAAAGTAATCTACAACCGGGAAAAAAGCAGACTTGGCAACACTGGTTTCACGATAATAAAAGTTTAAAAAACCTGGTAGCTGGCAGACGCAGGAATGCGACCGGTGCGTCACAAATCCGCTTAGGCACATTTGGAATAGGATCACTGATTGCCTCTCGCACGCCCGGTCGCAAAAAATAAAAATAAAAAAGGGACCAACGTTGTCCCATTCACCAACAAAATAGCCCTATGGAAGGTCTTAACCTTCCATATCATTCCTCTCACAGCCCTAAAATAATAAATTGGACCCATCCGAACGACACGAGAGCGTGATACGAAAGCAATACCTGACAGTTTAACCACAGCTTCCCTTTTTGCAGCCCAGTAGGGAATAATTCAATCCAGTCCGAGCTCAAACAGCATCACTGGAAAAAACCGATCACTATAGAAAAAGAGGGGCCCAGTTATGATTGATAGACAGGAATTTGTGCACGATCAACTGCAGAGAAAATACGCGTTTTCCCAAGCTCGGAAGCGAAATGCCCAACGGCTCAAATGCAAAATCCAAATTTTTCGGAATAAAAGAGCACAACAAAAAATCAAACTAATCAACATAAATACTGTACAGTAGAGGCAACAGTTGAAATTTCTGTGGGAGAAAAACTATTGCTGGGTCTTTTTTTTTTCTTCTTCTCCTTCAAAAGAGGAACCATAACGGAATGTAACTCTGATTTCAATAGCACACGGAGCGGAAAAAGAAGAAACACGTCCACCAGCCGAGACCTGAATATGCAGCAACCGATTCATGCAACATCAACGGAACGGAACCGAGAACAATGGAATCCATAAATGAATAAAAACCAACTTGCATATATTTTTGGAGAACTGACGGAAAGAAGAAGAAATAATTTTGAACTGTACAGTGACTTCAAGCTGCATAGAGAATTTGCCCTTATATAAATATTCATTCAAGTAACAGGCTTTTTGTCACACTTTCAAGCCGTCTTGTCAACGTTAACCCGGAAAAATAATTCTCGCTCAATTATTTCAGAGAGAATATACTGGAAAGGAAGATTATACCTTCGGTAACACAAATTACTGCACTATAGAAATTACACAAATATGGAAATTTAATGATTATGTCTAACGTGTTTCTCCCATTTCTATGCCACAATTGAAAGTAACACAGTAAAAAAAGTAATTAATCGAATGCCCCAGGGCGGAACATCAAATATCACGAATAATTTGAAGAAAAAATTTAATGATTATGTCTAACGTGTTTCTCCCATTTCTATGCCACAATTGAAAGTAACACAGTAAAAAAAGTAATTAATCGAATGCCCCAGGGCGGAACATCAAATATCACGAATAATTTGAAGAAGAAAAAAATACCAGCGAGTATCGGAAAAAAACTTTCAAAATGACCGAATGTAAGATTATCATTTTTTTTTTTTCAAATTTTCAAGAGCAAGCATATTTATCGCGCGTAATTTTAAACTTAAACTTTTATAAGTTGGATGCGTCACTTTTCGCTACTCCTGATTCTTATGGGATTATTTATTCTGTGTTTTCATACAGTATCCATTTCGTGTACTGATGGAAATTATGCTGATGCAAAATCAATAGAAAATGGATGCAAAATTTAACAAAATATTACGAAGTAACGATGACTGCTTCATTTCTCCCGATCACCAGAGGAAGGATAAACCTGACTTCAGATATTTTTAATGCCAACATGTTTCAATTCATAAGAATAACCTCCTGGGTATTTGACACTCCAAAACGGAAGTGAAGGAAACAAATTTTGCAATCTAGCAATCGTTATATATTTTTTTCAATGGACGGCCTCGAAATCATTCCTTTCGCCTCCATCAAATAAATCGAGGCTGCCTCAAACATCGCCAACCGTTTCAAGGACTCGCACTTCGAAATCGTTTCCTGCCAATTACGATCCAAAAGAGTGAGAAAAAAAAACTAATGGAAGCAGTCACACTTCGAGCCGAACTTTCAGCTTCATGACAGTTACGTCCCAGTTCATAACACAAACACCGCCTCATGAAACCCTTCAACGCGAATTGCCACATATTTTTCCACTGCGGACGAAATTATCTCGAAGAGCTCAACAGAAAGCAACAGCTATATGAAATTCGATCTTCTATCTCGAGCAATTCTCACTGAGAACCGTTATTTCAGTTCCATCTCCGTTACTTTTGCCAGAGTAGTCACTAACGCTGCTCCCTTCCTATTTGTTGGAACTCTACGAACGCTTACACACGCCTTTCAGGGAGCGGTTGGGCTGTTAACGGAGATCAGCCATTCGCGCTGTGCTGTACCTTAATGCAAAAATCATTCTCCATCCGCACCGAAGTGCAATATTCGTCAAACCGACAAACAAATTAATGGATTCATCACTGCGAAGTCCACATCTTCGTTCAAGCTTCATTTGAAAGCGAACCTCAATTTCTCTGAGTTGGGGAGATTTTCAAAAAAAAAAAAACCTACTGCAATGAAGATTGTGTACAGTTTCTCAATTTCTAATACATTGATGAGCAGAATACGAAGTTCAGATCTCTCAAAGTTGACCAAAAAAATTATGAAACGCCTTTTCGAACTTCCCGTTCAAGACGGTCATGACTCGGCAGTCTGCGGCGATTTGGCAATGAATTCAATAACATTGAACGGAATTTCCCTTTTAAAAAATGTTGTACTGTATTGGAAAACGTTTCCCATCATGAAAGTATTGACTAAGATCCTTTAAGACCATCTGAGTTTAAATCTGCACATGAAACACTAAATGAATGAACAACTGAAAAACCATTCACGAATTGATAATGAAACAGTAAGGACTACTACAGGTTATCAACAATACATTGATGAGCAGAATACGAAGTTCAGATCTCTCAAAGTTGACAAAAAAATTCATGAAACGCCTTTTCGAACTTCCCGAACAAGACTTATTTTGATCGGTCATGACTCGGTCGGTAGTCGGCGGCGATTTGGCAATGAATTCAATAACAATGAATGGAATTTCACTTGAAAATACGTTGTACTGTATTGTAAAACGTTTCCCATCATGAAATTATTGACCAAGTTCCTCCAAGACCACATTGCAAATATGAACATTCCGAAAATGTTGCTCAAATTTTGGCCCGGCCGTTGATTTCCAAGTCTGTTCACGAATTAAAAATCAAAGTTTCAGACGGTGAAGAAAAAACGCACATAAAATTGGTAAGCAACAAACTGACGAAATGCAACCCTATTTCTGATGTCCGACACTTTTCATGAACAGGATATTTTTACATGTTCATAATTACTTATTTTAATTCAAATCCACGCAGACTGGATCGCATGGAACTTGGTGAGACAATTTTGAGGCAACCCGATTAAATTCGATTTCCGCTACGTAAGCAGACACGAATGCATCCCAAGCACCACTGATCGAAATTTGATTAATCCTCATTTCCGAAAAGAAAATGATCGGAAGTGTTCTGATTACGTAGCACCATGCAGGGAAAATCACCGGTGAAAATGACACGCCTCGTTTTCCACGCG